>JAAAYG020042481.1:0-12755 GCA_009936455.2 Tomocerus minor
GCCAAAATTTAGGAACCGGAACCGGAAAAACCGCGCCGGTTCCGGTTTGAGTGCTGGTTCCGGTTTATCATTTGAGATCTCTAGTAACTAGTCCATTTTATTCAATTGAAGCCTCCAGTGACGTCACCAGTTAATAGCAACAAAAAAATCAATTCTTTGTTAATGTTTTAAGAGGGGGGGAGGATCCAATAACCGTGCTTTTATCCCATATATTTTCCACGTGACATGTAAAATTTAGGTGGGCATCAACTGCGCAGGACATGCGTTTTACCACACAACATGTGGTACACAATTATAGTGTATTTTGCACACATCGTTTTTACATTAGATAAACAGTGTTTTACCCACAACCCTTGACAAATTTTTGCCTTCTCTTTTCCCCCACATCTAACCCGGGCGGTTTGACCATTTTTTATATTTTTAAACTACTTCCGATGGCACAACAGTACCTTGTCGCAGTTATTAGTCAAAGGTGGCCTTGCCTTAATAGTTGTTTATATATGAACAACATACGGGCACGCTGCTATGCGATCAGTCAAAAATAATGTTGTTAAATAGTAACGACATTATTTTCTTCGAATGGAAAGTTTTTCAAATGAAGTATATTAAATAAATAACTGAAGGTTTCAATTTTTTCGAATTCTTTTAATACTGGAATAAATTATTTAATATAACCGAAGTAAAAAAGGATTATTGTATACACAATAACAAAATTAATTATTTATATAAAATATTAGGTAAGTTTTCATTTTCAATAGCTCATCACGTAGGCAGTAATTGAATCTAGATTTGACTGCAAAAATATTTGAAATGATTCTCTTACATTGCTATTACTCGATACAATGTCTTCCACGTCCCTTTTTATAAACTCTAAGAGACCCATAAGATGCACTTGATCTTCGTGATTTGTCTTAATATCTAAGTCACAGTTTGCGCATTTCCTTAAGCGTACGAAATCTTCACGTAATTTCAAAACTGCGGTTGATAATGTAGCGACTAGATTTCTGGAAATTCTGACGAAATGTGACGGGCATTTAGATTTAGCTTGCTCTAAAATTTTAAGCCCCAGTTCGATTAAAAATTGGGCACTTCGAGACACAGACAAATATTTCACAGGTGAATCCAGCAGCTTTACTTGCTCCGAATAAGTTATCGTGAAAAGACTCATTTCTAAAGCAGTTGACAGTTCATCTGATTCTTTGGCCGTCAGTTTCTTTTGGGTACTGTTAAAAATCATATCAGCAATTATCAAATCATAAACTACGCACGCATTTATTTTATATAACGGGGCAAAACTAATAAAACTAATAATAGAAAATTCAGAATGGCTATATAGTCTCCCCGTTCACATTGATATTGTTAGGTGTTTTTACCCTGCCCTCCAGTGGCTCCAATGCTCTGGTAGAAACGTTCACCTTAATTAAGGGTGCCTCAATGATTGATAGCGCCTGCGCGGAAAATATTACTACAGGGTGCTGAGTAATAAATAAATATGAATGTAAAAGTCATTTGGTCACTTGGTCACTTAGAAGTCAGTTGGCGTCGAAATGGTAGTATTTATTTAGCAACACGCCGTAACCGATTCGGCGTTAACATGGAAATGTATGGCAATTACGCAGAACGCGTAGAACTCCAGTTTGGGGCACCCGATTTTGAAATGTAAAATCTCAAAAAATCAAGGAGACCTGTACCGAGGGGAAGTCGTACGGGATTTTTTAGCTCGTCAAACAACGGAGAAATAACTACTTTTGTCCAAACTCCATGCATTTTTCCCACTTTACAAAAAAATTAATTTTGGCGCTTGTACATTTTTTGGGAAAACCACTACGACTCGCCCTAATGCGTCAACCTCCCTGCTTCCTAATGTGTCAACAACCCTGCTTCCTAATGTGTCAACAACCCTGCTTCCTAATGTGTCAACAACACTGCTTCCTAATGATACATAAAAACTCCCGAAAATTATCACAAAGTATAGATATTACTCGTTATTAATAAAAATACTGCTGACGACGTCTTTCATTACTATAATACTCTTTCTGAGCAATTTTATTCCTTTGTTCATCACTGGGCTAATCATTGCAACTATAAACCATCCACTATGAACAACAATTGAAGTAGGAATTCTAATGCATGCGTTCTTAATTAAGGTGATAATTTCTACATTGTGTAGGTATTGTAGGTTAAAAAATACGTAGCAATATCAAGATGATCGGGGAGACTAACCATTCTGAATATTCTGATCACCGTGCAGTTTTGCCCAAAATAAACTTAAGTTCATAAAAGTCAATATTTAAGATGCTTCCAGCCTTGGATAGTGGTCGAATTTTCAAATTACCATACATTTTGTAATGGATGGGACCAAAAAATTAAATTTATTGACTATAATATAAATTTAATTTAATATAATAAAAATTTGGTCCCTGGATACCGGTCTTGGGTCTTTCCATTGTCCCCAGATGGTCCACCTTACCAGAATATAGTATCACGAAACTTTCTAATGATCCACTTCATGATTGTACCTAAATTACTAATTGACTAATAGTCAATAATTTAATTTTTTGTTTTGTCCCATCCATTACAAATTTATGACAATTTGAAAATTCAGTTGAGACCACAATATTTCTCTTCCTCCTAAATCTTCCTGAAGATGATGACAGAAAGTTACCGAAAGCTTGAATATTATAAGTTTAAAATAAAATAACGTTGTTTGCCTTAATCCGTGCGAAAATGATTCATTATTAATAAAAGTCAACTACAGTAGTGACCAAGCAAACAAGGAGGTTCACATTTCCCGTAGACAAGCTACGTTACCACAATCCCCACGGTTCTTATTATCAACGGTTTCGTGGCCGATAAGCCCCATTGTGTTTTAAGGCTCACAAGCAAGTGACCCAACTTATAACTTACCTACATTTGAATTTTTGATATTTACATTTAAAAGAGGAATTTTTTCAAGTCACATCACATTTTTTTTAGTGTTTATCGACAAAATAAGATGCATCAAAAGTTCAAAATGTTACCATCTATGATTCTCGCCCACGGGATCTAGATATTGTGCTTAGTGTGGAAGTTATGATTTCCCCATCTGATGCTAGCAAGCAATCTACTAATTTTAGAAATCGTAATTTCCAAAGGCAATACAATATCAAAATTCCGTGGCCGCGAATCACCAGCAAAATCTTTCTCTTTCATCCCAATGATATGGTTTAATAAAACCGTTGGCTTCTGCTGACTTTGATTAACAATATGACCCTTAAAGTGTTTACCACTGATTACATTTTGAACATTTATTGATGTCCCTTTATTTTTTTGATAAATCCATGTTATATCAAGGAAATTATAAATGGTTTTAGCAGCTATAATAAATCTGCAAGAAATTCTCTATTTACTCTGCAATCATCTTTGAATGTGTATTTAAGCTGTCAAGATTTTTTACATCGATACATTCAAAAGTTGACGAATAATGTGACAAAAATCGATGTCTAAAATCGTTATTGATGAGGTTTGGACAGTCAAACATTTTTCAAACATTTGGGGGGGGGGGCGTGGGAGTCGGGTTTTTCAGCTGGCAAAAAAATATTATTTGGCAACGGCTTGTTCTAAATTGACGGGATTTTTTCCTAAAATAGTAAAAACAGTTGCTTCATCCATCCATCCAAACTGTGGTAAACTCCCCCTGTTAAGGGTAATCTGAAGTACCTTCTTATCACTGTTTTCGGATCAAATGAACTCTTCAAGGCTACGGTTAGGAAAATATGACTGCTGAAACCTGAAAATGACTTATTTTTGAAGTTTTTTTTAATTTTTTGGTGGGATAAAAGTTTCGAATCGAGGAAAACCAATGTTCAGTATGGATGAAGCAACAATTTTTACTTTATTTTATTAGGCACACAGCACCCTAACAGAAATTAAACCTTTCCCGAACCATTCCAAAGTAAACTTTCGCAATAATATTTCCCAGCTTCTTTCAGCCTACACCGATAATCAGTTTCAAGACGAACAATACGTCGTCTTGATAATTCACCCAATCCATGACGAATTCCATCAAAATCCAAGGATACTAAATCCTACACATGCTTAAACTCGGCAGCTACTCCCTTAGCTACAAAATATTATAGGCAAGCACGCAACTATCATGATTATTTAAGCAAAGGTTACTAAGCAAAATTGTTATTACAAATAATGATTATCTTCAGGTACGACTATTATTGTTTTCTGGATTTTCAGCAAGCCTGTTGTAAGCAAATTTTCCAAATATATCTTTTGCTGATTCACACAATTCGTCCTTAAGAATGTCATGTAGAATTCGAGAACTTCTTTTGGTGAGGAAGACAGTTCTAAATTACGAGAATTAGGGTTTTCGTAAGGACAGTTTCCAAATCCATAAAATACATCAGACTCGTATCGAAATGTGATATTGGGTACAATTTCATGATACTGCGTTTTCCAACCAAGATTTTTTCCATCAATGAAGCGATAACCCACTACACCAGCAATTTCTGGGACAAAGAAGTGGTAGCTTTTGGCCCAACTGGCTTTCAAATGCCCATTAATGCCAAATCCAAAATACCCCTCAGGTTGAAAAAAGCCAGCCAAAATATTATCATCCTTCAATATTCCAACCATTTCTTTCGGCTCAGTTGGAATAAAGGTCTCCAGTGACCCTTTAACCCCAGTGAGAAGAGTCCCGTGCAACTTTTGCGCATTCGGATTTATTTTGGGAATAAAAAATCCTGGCTTTCCAAATCCTTTTTCCAGAAATATTTCTTGCCCATTGCTTATTTTGTAGTAAGTTCCACTAATGCTACCAGGAGGAGCATTTTCTTTTTCGTCTTCCTTCAACTGCTTTATTTCAATGATAGTTCTACCTGTTTGGGACGGTTGTCGTTTCGCTGGAACTGGAATGGCACGTACGTAAAACGTCCCGGTTTGTCCTACAAGAAATAAATAGAAGATCATACTATCACTATTATTGCAAATGCATTTGTGCACAAAGGCCGAAACGCCGAATTTTTTTCTATTTCATTGGGGAAATAGAAAACTATTATGGGTTATCTCCATAAATAACCCATAATAGCATAATTTATAGGTTTTCCATCGGTAAAATCCAAAGTTAGTGAACGCTGTTACCATGGATTCTCGGGGTAACAGGTTGGCCCGTCCGGATGTTTGGAAATTAAAATTTCACTTTTTTTCAACTGGGGTCAAAACTGACGATTTTGACCCCAGTCTGCATTGTAAACTCTATATGCATTACAGCTCAATAGAACTGAATTTCTTGAATGAAAAAAAAGTGAAATTTTAATTTGTAAACATCCGGACGGGCTAACCTTCCTAGCGAAAATCCATGGTAACAGGTTTACAAATCTTGGGTCAAATCGGTCAAGTTTATAATCTCTATACTTCACACAATTGACGACCTCATACAAAGTACATGGTATGATGTCTGTTCTACAAAATGCCTTTAGAAAAATTAGAACGTACCGGGAAGATCGGGAACGAATGTAACAGTGGCTGCAGATTTAACAAGGCGCCCTCTAATTCCATTTGTTGTAGCTGTAGCTGCTGACGACCCATCGGCAATAAATACACCGTGAATGCTTGTTTTTCCTTTCAATGCATTCGTGAAATCACTCATTTGCTTTGGCGTGAAGCTGGCTTTGGCACCATTTTTGCTATCGGGTGTCAAAAACCCATTTATTTTTGTTGGTGCCTGGCCGTCGATTTTGAAAACTCCCGGTGATCCTGCATCCTGTGGAATTATATTATGCATCATACAGAGATCGAAATCTTTTTTTACTTTTTTGAGCGTAGGACAGTGATGGGTGCGAGCTCTTCCCAAGTCAACTTGGAACTCTTCCCGGCCACGCGAAACCGTGACTTATCTCGAAAGACTTATCTTCGCAAGAACAACTCCCAAAATAAAGTCCTCCGAAGACTCTTCCCTGGCTGAGATTAGGGGAAAAAGGTCCTCCCAAGACTCGTCCCGAGTTATAAAGTCATCCGAAGACTCTTCCCTGAGTCGAGTCGCGGAATAAGGTCATCCTAAAACTCTTCCCTATTATTTGACTCAACACAAAGTCATCCCAAGTCCCTATGTAAGACTCTTCCCATTAAGTCAGCCATGATACGCGAAATAAAGTCCTCCCAATCCCAAGACTCTTCCCAAGAGTCGCCCGAGCCATGAAGTCATCTTGGGACTCCTCCCAAAGAGGACTCCCGGAATTAGGTCATCTTGGGACTCTTCCCAAAGAGGACACCCGGAATAAGGTCCCATGACTGATTTTGGACAAAAATGTGTAATTTCCTCAGTTGTATACAAACACGCAACAAAAAACCGTAGAAACACATTGGAGTAAGAGTAGTCGATATTCAAAACTCTCACTTTTTTATCGCTGTAAACATGCAATCGAAATTGAAATGTTCTTCGCGACAAATAAAAAATGCAATGGGTTTCAAAAAAACTTTCAGCTAAGCTAAGAAGCTAAGGCGCTAAGCTAAATAATTTTGACGTTATAATGGACGCGGACCGTGTCCCCTGGATTTGAATGTGAGGAGGCAGGGGAGGTTGGTGTGTTGGCCCTATCATCTCACATTCATCTTCAGGCAAATCCTGCTAGATTTACTGTGAGGGTCTACCCTCATTGACATCCTGGGGGATTGACCCACTCGTACTCGTCAATTTGCCTCCTACTTTACCGGAAGTACGCATCAAAGTGCATCAGATATTACTATTGTCCTTGACAACAGCACAACGGACACTAGTTAACTTTTTAGACTGCGGAATTTTGCTCGATTGTCTTGCAGGTTGTAATCAATAGGTCTGTAATATCGGGAAAAGTGAGGTCAGGTTTCGGCATCCACTAGTTACGTCTAACATGTTCAAAATTTATTATTTTCAAAAGCATCGTAACCAGGAAACTGATCCTTAAGTAATTCTTAAATCCATGGACATTTTCCTAATGGGGGGATTGCCGAACATGACCACTATATACAGGATGTAAAAAAAGTCAGTTGACATTGAAGAAAGGAACAGTCTATTTTAGGGGGGAGGGGGTCTATTATCCTTGTATTTTACTACGCTAAAACTATAACAAAAACTTGATCTAACTTTGGACTAGAGAAAATTAGAAAATGAGTCGTTGTCGATTTGTCGTTATGACATTACTGTTGGATTCACATTCATATGCGGTCTTGCCTCGCAACCTGTAATTCGGCTTCCATTGGTCAATTTACTTGAAATACACTCCTCTGATTGGTATAATTACAATGACAGATTTCTATGTAATTTGCAATGGGGGGTTATTTATGTTATTTATCTTACTATCGTCATGAGATACCTCTCAAAAATAAATATTTTGCTAAGCCCTTTGGAAATTATATATAAATTTGTCATAGTAATTACCAATACGAGGAGTGTATTTCAAATAAATTGACCAATAGGGGTGAAGCCGAATCACAGGTTGCGAGGCAAGACCGCATATGAATGTGAATCCGACAGTAATTGACAAGTTGGGCTGTAGTTTTTGTAAGGATATTCGGAATCCCAGATATCCGTGGATTTTGCTAAGAGATTGCTACACATTCACGTCGGTTTAGAAAATCCTACAAATGAATTTTATATGGTTTACCACTGTCGCCAATGGAAGTTTGCCCTCGACCTAGCCATCACTTTGCATTTTGGATAAAATTGGACAAAATAAGAGTGGATAGCATAGAAGTACTAGGTGCCTCCATTTCCATCAGCTTTTTGTCTCATTTCATTTTGCTTTATGCAATCTATAAATTGCAAACTTAACAAAACAAAATATATGAACAAAAATCCTAGTATTATTTGCAACCCCAATTTCATTTGTTTATAGTTGTAAAAAACGTAAAATATTAAAGAATACAATAAATCGCATAGTTTCAGCTAAAATTCAGAAATTATACAAAGTACGACAAGTATACTGTAATTGAGTTGTTAATATAAAATTAGAAGTTCTATATTTACATTTCACGTACGTCCAGGCTATAATTAATGAGTTCGTCTAAATTCACATGTACTTGATTCTTATTATGCTATCACAGTCATAATGTATTTATTTGTGTGATAGGAAAAATAACCGTGAAGAAATACGTTGCGAATTACGTGGAGTTGCTGGAACTTTTTTTTTAAATAAATGTTTTTTTTACATGTGAATATTTTTTAACTTATTTCTTTCCGTTATTCAAAGTTAGTTTCCCATCTTCACAAATACTCTGTGAATTCTGTGATAGTATAAGTACAAGTAATACAGATTGAATTCAAATCATTATGGAAGTTAATTAATTAATCATATAGCTATTATTCACCTACATGGACATGTACTTAATGCAAGTATTAATAAGTACTCGGCATTAAAAAAAATGTCCATTAGGAGATATCTAAGTACATACTGTTTTCTGACATGAAATTTCTCAAGGAATTTGAATAAAATTAATTTCAATGTTCACCGTCAAATGGTCCAAAAGTTATTAGCAAAAACCTCCAAAAAGAATTGTTCATTTAATAAGTGTATATTTTGGGCTTAATTATATCTAGATGACAACCTTCAGTAAAAGAAAAACTCTCATTCGATCTACTCAATGAAAGTTGATGGTAAAAACAAACAGCCGCTAAAACATCAATTAATTGGAATTAATTGTTCTGAATTTTACACTCCAGATATCCACAAACGTAGATTTTTCCTTGTATCAACTAAACGGAAGATTCTACTGGAGGATTTTTCTTATAACTTTTAACACATTTGCCTGTGAGCATTGAAATTAATTTTATTCGTTTCATTGTGAAATTTCATGTTAGATATGGACTTGAAGATATTTCCCAATTGACAGTTTTAGTAATGCAAAGCACTTGTTAATGCATATTTTAAGTATAGGTTCATTTATCTAAATGAATAAAACTCTTTGTGAGTATTTAGTATTACTATTACTTTCTTACCTTAGTCAAATATTAATTACTTTTGAACTATTGTGCATCCCGAATTTGTACAAAGGCATACAAAAATATTTTGTGCTGCACTCATTAACCAGTGTAACAAAAAAACTCGCATAAAGTTCAAAGAAATTTATAATAATAGTGTTGGCAATTCCATTCGTATTAAAATAACTTTAATTTTATCCATCCACTTTCTCCTGGATGAAATTGAAGTGGATGAAACCAATTTTGTCCAATTTTATCCTACCCCTTCATTTCCTCCACGTCAACCCTGGTATATACACCAATACTACTTCTCTCCATGCATACGTGCGTCTCAACTCTCAACTATCGGAAATATCGTGTTCGATTCGATCTGATTTATACCACTATGCTCCATACACACCTGTACTGAATCAATGTTTTCTTCACTCAAGGAGGAAAGGTGGCATTTTGGCTCCCTGCAATTCGAGTCGGGAAGCCACCCTTAACAAGATTGGAGAAATCCAATGTGACAACATACATGACACCCAAAAGTTAAATAATAACTGTTTGCCAGTTTGTATTTAATTAGGACGATCGTGGATTTTTGGAGCTAGGGTAGGGGTCGTTTTTGCGTGGTTATATATTGTTTTCGCCAAATTGGGTTTTGTCAAGCTGATAGAATACGCAATAAGTTTTTTACCTCAATAAAAGTACTTGCTCCAGAAACAACCTTGTAGTAAGTACCTAAAAATGTCATTAATTAGTTAGGACTGTTTCGATAATTTTTAATTTTATTTCACAGAATGTTGTCATACTTCATTATACTATATAATAAGGGACCTTATCAAAACTTAGTAACGACGAGTCGGAATTTTTCAAGAATTGCTTATTGTATTAGAAAAGATAGACGAGTTTCTGAACCGGCGATCGATCGCTTTTTCACTCCGCCTACCTAAAATAGAGATGGTCCGTTCATTGGTGGTGGATTCACCGGCCCTTTCTTGTCGGGCCGAGCTTTTTGTCATGAGTCCACCTTTAAAATCTAAAAATCCGCAGGAATACAGCATTTAAAGAGTTCAGAAACTCGTCTATTAACCCAGGAGCGTATTTAAAACGATTGTAGAATTGTAATTAATGAATTATTGGGCATGAATTCTGTGCTCGTATTTGATGGCGGAACGCAGCTCCGCCATCCCGAGCGCAGGACTTATACCCAATAATACTAATTATATGAGCCTTTTCAACGCACGGCTACCTTCGAGGTTACAGCAAACACAAACGGCCGCGAAAAAGGTGAAATATAATCACATAGTTTGTATACAAGTTTTTGTAAAATCTGTTTCACAAAAAATTTTACAAGTTGTCAAGTTTACAATTTACAAATATTCATTTGACCATACCTTTGTATGGTCAAATGGGCGACTTGGCTCACAAGTAGACATGAGATCCAAAGTGCTCAGGTTCGATTCCTAAACGACAATTTTTTTATCTTTGCTATTTACATCATAAAGGCTTCAACTTATTTAATTCTAAAAATCTGACGATGCATGAAAAGCAAGTCGGTACATTAAAAATAAATCTTCAAATAATTGTAGTTGCAACTTTGTAGTGGAAATTTACAGAATTTGATTTCTTGACAACATTTACAATAGACCATATTTTTAATTAGTCATAGTCATTGAAAACCGTTTTCGAAATATTTTTTTTTTAATTTTGGAGAGGTAAGTACTGCCCCATCAGGGCTAAGTTTTTACCAACATGTTATGCAAGTCCACGCTGTAGGATACAATGCTGAATCGATTCGCGCTGGTTTTAGCTCGCTAAGTCAAACCGTTTTCGAAATTGATGTCTTTTACCTTGTTTGGGGTACCACGGCCCCCCGGGTAACATTTTATAGAAACATTTTGCATTGTCATATCTTAATTATGTATTCTGAGTTGAATGCAATGGTTTTTAGGGGCGTTATGCGTTAGGACAAAAAATACTTACCGTTACATGTGTTTTTGAGGTTATGCCCCCATTTTGGGGTCAAGAGTTTCAATATTGTCTTTGAGAAAAGTGCACGCTGCATTAACATTTTTTACTAATTTACAAAAAAAACTGTTTTGATATCTCAATTCATTTAGATACAGGATTTCTCGGAAATTAAAAAGTCTTCCCCCCCCTACCTCCCCCCAGGGTAATTCAAAATTTTTTAACGTTCATTAAAATTCATTAGGCATCCATAGGTACATCATTTGTCATTTTCATAATGTTTGGAAATAGTCGGTCCGAAATTGGTTTTTATGAAAAGAGTCCCTAATTTATTTAATTAAGTTTAGCAATATTCAATAGTCATGTTTTATCGATATTTATTTTGGCTTACCATGAGCCTTTTGATCAGCTGAATTTGAAGAGCTGGAACTTCCACTCCCAGAATTGGAACCCTTTTGTAGAGCAGCTTCATTATTCTGTGGATTAGGCTTATTTTTTGAATATGGTCGTTGTCTTTCAATCGGAATTTCGACGTAAAAAGTTCCCGTTTGACCCACTTCATCCGGAGTGAAAAGCATACCTTGTGGATTGATGCTTGCGGTGCCAGGGATTCCTTCTGTACTTCCATGCTCGGTGGGATAAAATACAAAACGAATGTTGCTTTGTCCATTGAGAACAACTAATTGATTTCTGTTCAGTGGCTCAAAATTTGCTGGCAAACCAGCTGTGGGAGAGGGGATGAAGTAGCCCATAATTCGTACTTGAGGATAGTCATCAGGTTTTGCAAAGCCAGGTACACCTATATGCATACACATACAGTAGTATCATACCAAGATTTGTAAACGTGTTACCATGGATTATCGTGGTAAGGTTAGCCCGTCCGGATGTTCGCAAATTAAAATTTCACTTTACTATATTGAGCTGTACTAATAATGCGTATAGAGTTCACAGTACAGACAGACTGGGGACAAAATCGTCGGTTTTGTCCATAGTTGAAAAAAAGTGAAATTTTAATTTGCAAACATCCGGACGGGCTAA
This sequence comes from Tomocerus minor, assembly GCA_009936455.2. Lineage (NCBI taxonomy): Eukaryota > Metazoa > Arthropoda > Collembola > Entomobryomorpha > Tomoceridae > Tomocerus > Tomocerus minor. The sequence goes on from JAAAYG020042481.1 coordinate 11,936, forward strand.
CCTTACCACGATAATCCATGGTAACAGGTTTACAAATCTTGGTATCATACATTCAATGGATAACAAATAATACATAAGTTCAATCAAATCATAGCAGATGAGCTGCAGAAATAGTGGTTTATACAAGCACAAGCTTTCTAAGACACGGTGACATTACGGAGTATGCGTTTAAAAAATGATGGTCTCGCTTCACTAAGCAACTTATTATTATATATGCAGAATGAAGCGAAGCAAAATGTTCGCCTCATATTGGCGATTTAATTGACTCTTTGCTTCATATTTTCTTTCGAGTGATATCAAATATTTCTCCTTTGCCAGGGTGCAGATTTTTGAAAGCGAAGCGAGACCAAATATTTCAATCGCAAAATAAACCGAAAAGCTGCATCCTAGCGACGGTGAAAGATTTGATGTCACTCGAAGCGAAAATATGAAGCAAAAAGTCAATTTTCGTTTCTAACGCCGCCGATATCGCCGATATGCGGCGAACATTTTGCTTCGCTTCATTCTGCATAATAAGTTGCCAAGCGAAGCAAGACCATAATGTTTTAATCGCAAACTCCGTATTGTTTGAGATAGAAATGATAGAATGCATTTTCCGATAAACCCTTTGTGGACCTGGACTTTTGTCTTGCCTCCGCCTGGCCCCCTCCGCTCCAGGTAGATTCAGGAGGACGTTTGGTTTGTAAAATTCTGAGTTTTAGCTCGCCCTAGGAGAGCTTATGGAATCACACATTCTGTCCGTACGTCCGTACGTCCGTCCGTTTGCACCATAACTTTCGAACGCAATGACGGAGGGTGACCAAACTTGGCATAAACATTG
>JAAAYG020042514.1:0-12752 GCA_009936455.2 Tomocerus minor
GAAGGTAAACGTCATTTTGCATGCGGTGGCATTGCACTCATCTTTCCAGCTAGAGACATCAAAGTGTAAGTATATAGTATCTTTTGAAATTCATTTCTATATTTTTATTGAAATGGAAGACGTAATTGTAATGATTAGGGTCAATAATATTATTAAATTAATAATTGATACTATGATTCTGAACATAGAAATCGCAAAGTGGTCGTTAAGATTATGCCTACTTATGAATTCCGTGAAAACCAAACTGGTTTTGATGAAAAGAATGAAGACCCGGAGTACTCTATGGATTATATCGAAATCGCCAGACTAAAAGCTATTGGTAATTTTGTTGGACGGGGTAAAATGTAAGAATATTTCTAACAAAACTTTTTTATAATTAGATGTTAAGTTTTACGGGAAATTAAAATGCTATAAAATATTTTTGAACTTAGGTTTTGCTCTCTTTTGGAAGATTACACGTATTTGGCGAACTTCGTTGGGATGATATTTTTGCAGCATGGACCGGATTTGTACGATTTAACTGTACGGTGATATCAGTAATAAATATTTTCATTAGTTTCAGTTTTCATTGCTTATTAAATATTTCTAAATTATGTTTTCACTTGTTTCAGACTCAAAAAGGACATCTTCCTTTATTGTGGGATAACGTAGTAGCAGTGGCCTTCCAAGTTATGCAAGCTGTAAAATTCCTTCATTACAATGGATTGGCTCACATGGATATCAAACCAGAAAACATTGTCGCAGTTTCCGGCGAATATCAAGAGATTCTGGTCAAAAATTCTTGTTTCCGAAATCATGAGTACAGTTCGCAAGTTTTTCTGGAGTTGAAAAATCCCAGAATTCGCCTCATCGATTTTGCGTCCAGTGAATTTTATTCTGAAAGAAAACATGTGCAATTACGTGAAAATACAGCCATGTTTCGAGCTCCTGAGCTCATTATGAATCTGGATTGCGATAACCAATGTGACAAATGGAGTATCGGCTGTACTCTCGTCGAGCTTTATTTTGGAAGCTCATTTTTCCCGTGTGAGGTACCAGACGTGGTTCATTTAGCGGCTATACAAAAAGCCATTGGCCCTATTCCAAATTGGTAAGTCTTTTAATTAATTCTCAATTATTAATTCTCCATAAATTTTACTACTTTCAATCCAAGTAATGAAATCTTTCAATCGATGATCGATCAATGCCGAAATCTTTAAAATCATTAATAATATCATTAATATCCAGTGCGGAAAAATATTTCCTTATTTAATTCTCAGCTAAATAATAATATAGAAACCAGATATGAGGATATGACATGTTAAATATTAAAAGTTTAAAATATATTTTAATAGGATGATCTTTGAAGCCGAAAATAGAGAAACCTATTTCCGCCGGGGTTTATTCAGAGATATACGCAACAGAATGCAGGAAGACGTTGTTAGACAAATGCTTCCTCTCCAGGTTACCTTATTTATCTTTATTAATAAAACAATTTACGATCTAATAATAATAGAAAGCACCATCATACCTATTTATTCCTTATATTTGTGTTAATAAGTCTCTGTATGTAATAACCTAATTAAAACTTTTTTTGTTTTTTTTCTATAGGATATGATCATATTTGGTCCAAATGGGCAAGCAAGAGCCAAATTCTTGAAATTGCTCCGAGGTTTGTTGGAAATTGATCCCGAACAACGTATTAGTTTGACAGATGCACTGCAACTACCCTACTTTGACAATGTTCCAGACTACCTTCGCATTGACTGCGATGAATGAATTGATTTTTCCAGAAAGACTGATTATTTGTTATGAATTTATGTTACCTTTGCCATTTACATAAATTATAATATTTTTCATTTCTACAATTTGGAAATTGTGTTGATTTTGCTTTCTCGATTTAATGTTTTTTAGACAGGGTGGCTACAATGTTAATTGACTTACAATTAATCAGTTAATACATACATTTATTCATGTAAATTACTGTTTAAATAATTTGCCTAGCTCTGTTCTATTGTTAGTTGTAAAGGTTTTGAAGTTTCCAGTAAATATTATGAGAAGCGATGCAATGTATAAAGTGTCCATCGGACAAATCTATTTCTTAAAAACTAGTTTTAGATTCTGTAGATTCGTAGAGAAAGTCTCTTAGTTCCTATTCTAGATATTAATGACATTCATTTATTGACATTATTTAAATATTTTGTATATTTTTTAAGATGAAAATAACTGTCAGTAACATTATATCTATAGTCGGAAGGAAAACAATTGTTTTGCGTTCATGATTTAATATTCTTCTTGGACAACATGTCTACAATAATATTAATTGACTTAATTAATTACATAATTACATACATTTATTCATGTATATTACTATTTAAATCCTTTGTATAACTTTTAAGATGAAATGAACTGTTATTGTTGGTTGTAGATGTAGATTTTGAATTTTTCCGATAAATGTTATGAAAACCAATTGAATATAATGAAGTGTCATCGAATGAAATTATTTCTTAAAAACTACAATACATAGCATTTTGAATATTTGTCGATAAATTCTCATAATTTGTATTCTAAGTGTCGAAATTAAATTAAGTTTGCGATTTCCAGTTGAAAAGTGTGTATTTGATTTGATATGATGTTTGAAGACTAGAAAATTCTGCGAGTGTTTTAATTGTGATCCTGTGTGACAGCTCAACTTTTATGACTACATCGAATTTTATTATTTAAAAATATTTCCTTTTAAGTTGCCTGCGAAGGATCATATCGTTTAATTTAAGGCAACAATGAAACTGTTTTCTCCAGCGACGAAAAGTGTTCCGTTTCCATTCAATGCCGAAGTGTTGACGTAACCTGGAACTTCAATTTGACTTTTTAATTTTAAAGTTTCCAGATCCCATTCAATCAGCTGCTTATCCCACCCACTGCTATATAAAACATTATTCTGCCCTGTCACTGTGTTTATAATTGCTGAATGACCCTACAATGAACAAAACAATTTCATTGCAAACAAATGAAACAAACAAATGCACGGAGATGATAATAATTTAATTCCTAAAATAAATCTCAACTTTTAAGCAAAATATTTAGAAAACATTTGCGTACGGATAATTTTCCAATGAGAGGATTCCCTGATTGATTGGCATCATGAATTTCAATTTCCATTCCAGTCCGATCGATGAAACAAAGTTTGTTTTCTGTAAGATAAATAGGTCCTCGTCCTGGAATGGCATATTTATTTGCTAGGCGCATTTTGTTATCCCCTATTTGTAAAAACAGTTAATATTCCAAAAATTTTCTGACATTTATTTTGAGTCAAAATTTTTCATGCATTCTTTTCTGAACAGAAAAGATTTGCATAAAGATGAAATGTAATATTGTGGATGTACCTCGTTGTGATATCTCATTGCAATTGATATCTCGATCTCTTACAGTATACATCAATGCACCTGAAATCACCATATCCCAAACCTCTTCCTCTAAACTCCATGCACATAATTCTTGTCCATTCTCCCAAACTTTGACCTATTTAAAGAAAAATATTTGTGCAAATTAAAATATTATTTGAGTGATTATTGACTAACATCATTTTCTTCATTTTGACAAATTTTTGTCATTGAGAAAGAAACTAAAGTTGAAATCTAAAATTAGATATGAAACCGAAAAATATAATTTAATTTAAAAAAGGTTTTATAAATCAATTTTAAAGATACCTCTCCCAATTCATCCCCCGAATAAAGTCGATTTCCCGAAACTCGAACTCTTCTAATTGCATCTTTATGACCATGCAATGTTTTCAGTAATTTGTACTCTCCCTTTTCATCAATTTCCCATTGTCGGATAGTGGCCTCGGAAGAAGCGGTGTAAAATCCATTTGGAACTTCTCCAGCAGTGATGTGGTAAACAGGATATTCGTGCGCTTTGAATTCGCTAACTTTTTTTAAGTCACCATTCCAAACCTGTCCCAAAAGAAACACTTGGATACAAAGAAACCCCCAAAATTGAATTAAAACTATAAGAATCTATTAGAAAATTGTATTTCTCCAATGTTGGTCGATAATAATATGAAATGATTATGAATAAAATTTCTACAAGGAATTAAATAGATTAATGACTCCCCAACCTTCACATTTCCATTATTGGAATTAGCAGATAAAAGATATCCATTTTGCCAAAGTAGGCATTCAATGTCCTCCCCTGGCACTTGAACATCCTCACTTGTTTTCGCAACAATTTTCATTGCAATATTAGAAATTGGAGTATTTGCAGAAAATTATATTAGAATTTAATTTATTACACTTCTTTAGTTAAAAACACTGAAATTTTTGGATTATTTTTATTGATAGAAAAAAGTTGTTTTTAATTTCCCACGATTTCTATTGCAAAGAGAGAATATTCTTTCCCAGCACAGCGAACAGCCGTTTCTTGAAGATGCATCTGTATTTATAGCGCATATCCTCATTTGCGTAGCAGTCATATATGTGAGGGAGATAAAAATAGCAACAGTTTCTTTAAATTACAAGACATCTCTGGCACAGCCAAGATTTCTCTGGAAGCAAAAGAAACTTCTGCAAAGATATTGCTCCTTAATATTACAGATGTTAAGATTTCAGATTTAGTCTTATGCTTTACGTATGTGAATGTATATATACAAATATTTTATGCAAAGGCATAATATATATTAGTGGGATGCTTTAGAAGATATTAATATGCTTCCTGAATCATGAGGACCATGAGGTGAGTGCAGGATGCGAATGAATAATGAATAATCATGCATACACCCCACAACTGTCAACTCTGAAAATTGGAATTGGAATAAATGACAAGCTTTAAAAATTACAACAAAAGTAATAATGTCACCACGTTTTATTTTCATGAGGATTTCTAACATTAAGAGAATCCCAAAATGGAATTATTTTCGAAAAGGGTTCATCAATTAATCTCGCCGGTTCGTCAAATTCCATGTAGCTTATCGGGCGCTCATTTGGATCCACTGGAGTCCACGGTAATTTGTCAAACTTCAATTTGGAGCTGAAACAAGAAAATTAATTTGATGAATTTGAAAAATTTTCTAAATCTAACTAAAAAATCAATTCAGTAATTCGGCTGTTGGTATAAAATTTCATCGAGAGTATGTCTTACTCATCCTCAGCAAAATCCGCAAAACATCTCACAAGAGTTTTAGAGAACGGATAGTCTTTGCTAGTTTTCCAGATTTCTGTAAAATAGGAACTCCACAGCAGAAGGACATCATCCTGGTGAGAAACTACAGAAAAAACATCAAAAATAATTTTGATGTTTTTCAATTAATATATGCAAATATTCCATTTTGGCTATCAAATTTTAAATTTAAAAATTCAGGTGGACAGACAAAATTTTTCACCGTATGCATGAGGGCCAGGAGTTTTTAAAATATGTTTTTTCAGCATATCCTCGCCCATTGTAGAGGCCAATTTCAGTTCTGATGGCATCCAGTCTGTCGGCTTCATTGCTCTCATCAGACTGTAAGCACTCGGAATATTCTTCGTTTTATAACTAAGTGAAATATTAAAAAACTCATTGTCATTAATTAAAAAAATATCCTGTCTAGCCTAACTGATTAATTTTGGAAAAGGATTCGTAAAATAAAATTTTGGAGATTACGTGAAGTAGTAGAGGTAGGTAGGGGCGTGTTTTGCATGCAGAAGGGCGGCATAATGTGTCGGGTAGAAAAACAGAGCATCGGAAAGCATCTGAGTCACATTTTCTAAATCATCTCCTGGATTTGAAGTACGACTTTCAGCAAAATAGTACTGACGTATTTTCTCGGAGATATCTGTTCTGTTTGGATCCTAATACATAATTAATACATGTATATCAATTTTTAATTAAATTACTGTTAGCAATTGTTAGTAATATCATAACTGATTTTAGTAAGCTGTTTCACTTATCAAAACCTTTTCTAGTAAAATTAAGATCAATAAAATCATTTTTTATAGTATAATTTATATAATTATCATTATCATACAACCCATAAAAAAACATTTTCCAGTAAAATTAAAATGTAATCCATAATAAAATAGATTTTATGTAAAATTAAGATTAATAAAAACATTTTCTACAGTATAATTATCATATAATCCATTATAAAATTCATTTTCTAGTAAAATTAACATAGTATATATAATAATTATGAAATTGATTTACATAATGAAGTAGAACGGGTGCCATTTCTTTCCACTTTTTACCCAAATTGGCTAGGACATCAGGGTATGCTGTAATTCCTATTCAATCTCCCAATTTATATTATTTGAAAATTATGTCTCCAGATCTTACATTTACATATACACCTACACCTACTACTACTACTAATGTTAAGATTTTATATAGTCTATTGGAATGCTCTGGAGTAATTACTTACTAGAAGTCTTAAATCCCCCTTCGTGTGTCATAACACCTACATTTGATAAAATATTATTTTAATTATTTTTGAACATGTATTATTTACCTTAAAGTAATTATAATCTACCATTTTTGTTTTATTTGCATTAATTATTCACCTACAATCCATGGAACTTTATTAAAATTTCCACTTTCCAACAAATCAAAAGGGTTTTCCGACAAAAACGTATCCAATCGTTTCACAGCTTCAACAGAGCCGACAAATAGCTCCTCTTGATTATGAAGAGGATGCTGAATCCAAAAATTATTAATTATTTTTAAAGTTTTAATTGAATTATTGAGTTGTATTTAATATAAAAATGTTACTGCACGGACAAGACTTGCCATAATATTGACGTTAGGCTTCACAATAACACGGACATTAAGTTTTTTCAAACAGGCGACCATTGCTGTTGTATTCTTCGTGGGACAATTCAGCTTTTTACCAAATCTCTTAGCCTGTCTTTGAGGATCTTTTGTAAATGCCATTGGAGTAGAAAAAACTCCACTCATGCTGATGCCTCTGTGGAAAAGACCTGGAAAAATAAAAAGCTAAAAGTAATTACTTAAGTTAGATATTCTATTTTTTTTGTATTTACATTATTAGGACGTTTACGATGAACAAACATTAGTTTACATAATTACATGATGAATTTTATTATTTATTCAATAAATACTTTTCTATGTATTTCTATGTATAATCTATTATTTTATTGCTGCCATTATGCAAGAAATTTATTAATTTATTTATAAATATTCTAAATGAGAAATTAAGAATATTTTGTCGCTTAAGCATTTTTAGAATATTAAGCAGTGACTACTGAGAAAACAATGGCAGTTAACACAATAATTACTTTATTAAATAAAATCTAGACATTTTTTACTGCAGGATAATTCACTTTGAGATTTCAAGATTTACCTTTCGACAGCGGTGACATCATGTGATAGTGTACACCGATGGCACCTGCACCTGTTCCAAATATCGTCACTCTGTGCTTAAAAGTTTGCTAATTAATATTTGAAATATATTTACTTCCACTGACAATAAAATTATTTTAAAAGCTGTATTTAATGTGCCTGTCTGGATCTCCTCCAAATTTCCGAATATTTTCTTGTACCCATCGTAAAGCCATAGTTTGATCTTTGAATCCCATGTTCCCTCTGATGATATCGTCTCCAGTGTTTAAATATCCTACTCACAATTTAACAATTTAAATTTAAATGCTAAATACTTTTAATTTATCTATTTTTATGTAGGTACCTAAAGCAGCCTGTCGATAATTCACAGTTACAACAACGATGTCTTCATCCATGAAATAATTAGCCCTCAGATCTTTGGGAGCTATGAAACCGTGAAAATAAACAAGAACAGGATTTCGCGCACTAATCTGTTGACAAATTAATTAATAACATTATTATGTCACAAATAACACAAAAAGATTAGTATATATCGCTAAAATTAAGATATTAGTATTTTAGTTTTGCCTTCGAACTGGCTACATTAAGAAAAAGGCAATTTTCTTCGCCCACAATCCGACCGAAGACAATTGCATCGTAATGAATGCAGTCAGCTCCATAAGATTTGGCTTTAAAAATTCCAGACCACGGCTCGGCAGGAACTGGAGCCTAAATAAAACATTATTCGTGTAAATCTGTATATCACAATTTTTGTATACTTCTGACGTTCCGCAAGTGAGATAATAAATCCTGAATATTTATAATATTACTAAATTATTTAGGTTTTCCAATTACTGATGAGAAGATATATTTACAACAAAGATCTAACCTCGAAGCGTAAATCCCCGATGGGAGGTTTGCTGAAAGGAATTAATTTGTTCAATTAATTTTAGTTTTATTCAATTTATTTTTATTTATTAGTTAGTTTTAATGCAGTTAATTTTGTTTTTATTCAATTTATTTGTTTTTATTCAATTAATTTTAATTGAATTATTTTTTATTGAATTATTTTTTATTGAATTATTTTTTATTGAAATATTTTTCAATCAATTAATTTTGTTCAAAGATGTTTGCATAACTGGACGATCTGCTTCGCTTAACTGCTTTGTATTTTTTTTACCTGAAAGGGATTCCTAAATATTCGTAAAATTCTCTTCCGCCTCTGGAAGTGGCAACATTTCCCTGAAGTTTTCCTGTTCCGATTTCAATCAATGGTGCTTCTGATGTTAAAAGGCCAAGGCCGGTGAAAATGTAGGAAACGACACCCAGTGCTGTTGCCATTCCTTCTTAGAAATTAATTCACGGAATACACTTAAAAACTCAAAACAAAGCAAAATCTAAAATAATAGGTTTAGTAATGATTCAAGTGTGATCTTCCGAATTAAAACAAAAATATTTCTCTTGGTGCAGAATTACTGAAGATGAAACGAGAATTGACTTTACTCTACTAGTACCTAACTGATCTTTAACTATTTTACGTTTTACTTATAGGTAGGGACTAGGATTATGATTCGGATTTATTCTAAATTAAGATCCTGGTTCACTTCCGTAATATTCTCCATGGAGCAACATTAAGGAGTGACTTTAGTATGTATAAGCAGTTTTATGACACCTAAATAAGTAGGGTGTAAGGATTTGTAGGATATAAATCCTAAAAACAGTTCTCTAGTGCAGAGGACAAGGTATTATAAAATGACATGAGGGTCAACTCAAGGTTGTTTAATTTTGAAACTCAAAATATGGAATCTAACGGTACTACCAACTGTTATATGCATAATTAAGGAGGGGTTGACAACATTTCCAGTCCTGACTCAAGGAGAACCGCTTAATGAAATAAACATTTTTGAATTAGGTACTCATAGTTTTCGACGGCAGATGTTTCCAACCAAAGTTGGAAACCGGACGGTCCAACCTTCCCACGAAAATCCATGGTAACAGCGTTTACCAACTTTGGTTTCCAACATTTTCAAAATTAAAATTCTGTATAAGAAAAATTTGGAGTTTGTTTGGGATTGGGAGGAATGCATTGAAAAAATATATTTCGAATTCTACCGCATATTTAGAAAGACAAAGTTTCATAAAAGTCAGAAACATGCGCCCTAGAGAATTTTTCCTCTATTTTTGATATTTTTTGCAACTTTTATTGATATGCTTTGATATTTTTGTAAGTTTCCCCAAACTGTAGGACTCTGTGCTGAAAATTTTTGCTTTTGAAATTTTACTCAAGGCCACCGCGGCAAAGTGACACATAGAATCCTTATGGGAAAATTTTAAAATTCTTGTCGCATGGTATAATGTCTCACAGAACCTAGTCAACTACACCTTAATGTAATTGAGTATGATAAGCATATATCCGAAAATTTATGATATATAGGCATATATTGATCATTATCGTGCTATAAATATCATCAACGCTAAGTCCCGAATACATTTTAAACTATAGCCATGTCTGTCTAAAATTAAAAGTCCTGAAGTAATGAGCCCCCAGTCTGATCCTTTTGTTTTTATTTCCCAGTCCGTCGATGTGCATGCTTAGTAATCGTGTAAATTATCCCAAGAGCAAATCAACTTAATCAACTGAAGAAGCCGCAGCAGACGACAATTGAAATAAATTAGAGGAATCCTAGCTAATAATAATATCATGTCTCATGTACCGGGCCTGAAGTCTAATAATTGTTGCCATATACAATGGTTTGTGTTGTTATTGTAGTCTACGAAGAAACTCGTATCTAATTTCTACGTATAATAAGTGAGGATAGGAAGGAGTAAGAGTCTGTGGCTGATTATTGCAATTAATTACAATTATCTACTTATATTATGCTAGCCAGCACGCAGCTAGCATTACATTAAAAATGATATGCACATTTAGAGTTTGATCATAATAACATAGGAATGTCTAGTCAGTCTACTGTTTACCACAGCTAAAAATAAAAGTGAATGAGAAGACTAATTAATTATATCATCTTAATAAGATGCTAAGTGCATGATATCAATTCTTTCATAAAGACAGACAGCAACTCCATGCAGCAACACTCAGCAGACACTATAATGTCAAATATAATTAATCTGTCGCAATAGCCTCATTTTTTTATGATTACGGGAGCTAGGTAGCTAAATAAATTTTCCATCGGATAAAACATAAGTAGAAAAATCTTCCAGTGCATTGCAAACAAAATTTAAATTAGTGTGAAAAATATCTTACTGTGGATTTTGATTGATTTAATTTTTAATTTTAATTTCTAAGCTAATAATTATTATTACTTAAATTATTACCTACATTACATTTTCGGGAACTTAGATGGTATGCGCAACTAATAACTATTTCCTTCATAAAAAACATTTAAAAACTATAAATAAATGATAACGACGAAGTTATAAACCTGGGTATCAATTCAGTAGAGTGTTTAAGTTAATTTTTAAGTCGATGCGGAAATGTTGGAAAAACAAAGGTCGGGCTATTAGAAATAATTACAACTCTTGGATTTGTAATTGATAAGCGTAAAACTAATTAATGCAAGTGCAAAGCCTAATTAAATAGCAAATAGAGAGAGATATAGAGAAGGCATATGTATATGTATGTATATATATCATGTAAGTCTACATAATATAATTTTTCCATAATATATATGCAACTACCTTGTAGCGTGTCTCTTTGTGCGTGTAATGTCGCACTGGTGGGAAAAGTTCGTGTTAAGTATGTGCTCTAGTTTGTAAATAGCTATTGTAGTGAGTGGTCTAACAAATTATAAATGCTCGCCATAATAATATATGTGCCTAAATAAGAATATGCACACGCATGCCTTCCCAATTTGCCACGCAAATGAAATGGATGTAGGTAGAAAATTATAATTTTTCATGAAAACCGCATGAACTGAGTGTGGAGAGTAGTAGCTGAGGTGAAGAGGATTTTCCTTTTGCCCACAATAATGCTGATAAAACGCTGCACTGAAACCATTCTCAGTAAATTATTATAGCTTTGACCTAGTTCTAATTTGGAATGCAGAAAAGCATCGTAAGCACAATTTAATTTACATGACAGTCACTCTCTGTCTGGGATCAAGCCATGCATAACGAGGAGAACTCAACTTTTCAGCATTGGTTTTGGAATGAGAACTTCTGGCTCCCCAAAGGATTCCACTGGCAAGATTTTAAAAATCTACAGCAACCTCTTGTCTACCATTTGTTTTCTTATTCCATACCTGTAGCTCTTTTTATTATTTTAATACGTGCTATTTTTAAGAAAAGAATTTCTTTGCCTATCGGCACATTCCTAGGAGTTAAAGATAATTCTAGCCAAGTGCAATGTGATAATAATAATGTTGTTCGACAAAAAACCCACACTTCTCACCACAAGAAAAATAAACCCAGTGAATTGTCGATAACGGATTCCATTGGAACATGGGAAACGGATACTCTCAGTACTTCTAAAAACAAAAACACTTCTCAACTAATTAAATTTTCAGAAAATCATTGGAAGTTTGTGTGGTATAGCTTCTCCAGTTTTTACGGATTTTACATTCTTTCCCATCAACATTGGTTTTGGGATGTTCAGAAATGCTGGAAAAATTTCCCTCTACAAGTAAGCAATTAAAGTTGAAATGTTTAACTCTAATTTCCTTGAAATAATTAAAGCCGACTACCAAACTGGATGTCAAATCCTGGGGGCATTATTAGGAAACATTAAATAATTCCGGGAGGAGAGGGTTTTATAATTTAGGATTGTTTTGGTAGGTAGGCAATTGAAAAAATAGTTTAGTTCAATTTTCAATTTAATAATTCTATTTTCACAACAATAACTACAAATACTAATTTTTAAACCAGCTTTATTTTGTTTTACTTTAAATTTTTGCCATTTTAACACAAAAATGAATCAAAAAATAAGGAATTGCACTCTAAACGCCTAAATTTTTGCGTATTTGTTTACTTATTTTTCCAAAAATTTCCTTTGTTCTACGATTTTGAACAGTTTTGAATAATTCCCGTGCACACATTTTTTTATATTGAAGAATCCTTTTTAAAATTTTCATCCATTTTGATTTATTATGAAGGCGGGGATTTTAAATCACAAAAATTAGGTTTATTTATTGGACAAAAATATATTTTTTGCATGATTTCCAAGTTTTATAATTATAATATTTATAATTATGTGTCTCTTGGAGACAGACGCAAATTTTTCTCTCTCGGGAGAAATGAATTTTTGCTATATGTTGGAATTTGAGAACATCCTTGATAATATATCATTTTGTTCTTCGTCTCTTCCTGTGCACCAATAATTTTGACTGAGGAGGATTTATCACAGATTTGTTGCAACCGATCGATCTGAAGTTCTCAATATTTCATTTCCAGTAATTTGTGACATGTTTTTAGACATAAGAACTTGTAATATTAGCATTGGACTAAAC
>JAAAYG020042525.1:0-12750 GCA_009936455.2 Tomocerus minor
CCAAAGCAACTCTTCTACTTCTCTTTCGGCTCAGTCTCTCACTCGGAAAATCTCCAATTCTCAAGGAATGCGAATGCGAATAATTTTTTGTTTGAATGGAAAACTTGAGGTTTCCGAATGGCTACTCTATGCGCATTCTGTTGGTTATTGAACATTACTGGCAGTTGTGAAACTGCTTTCATATTGTATGAAACGAATGCTTGTGCTGCCTCGGTCTGCCATAGGTGCGTGTGGTTGTAATCGTGTATAAGTGGCTAACTAAATGGTCTGATTGCCAGCCAAAAGATAAAATGTAAATAAATCTCAATCCAAGTTCCACATAGCAGTTAGCAATTTGCACAAACGCAATTAGATAGAATTAGGCCTGCAGGCCCGACGATGATCTGTTAACTGCTTGCCCATCTCTATTTATATTTACATTGCAAGATTGCAACTTGCCACATTTAGATATTGCATAAGAACTGCTGATTATTATAGGCCATAGATTAATAGGTAATGTTCTTGTTGTGATTGTGACGTTGTGGTTGTGTTCGTGGTGGTTTGTATGTGACGCGGATTTAGGTTAAATACTTTAGCAATTAGCATAAAGAAAATAACTTAGTGCAAAAAAGTTGGCTTCAAAATTCTCTTTCTAACTAAATAAAAGTACAACCAATCCGCAACCTGCCTGACCGATCCGTTGCACTTGTTTTCGTGAAAAGGAATTTTCTGCTAAGGCAATACGTCGGTACTATTCTGATGTCTGTTTTATCTCTCGCTCCTCTCCTTCCTGTTTTGTCAACTTTTTAAAACTACTGATTTATGTCCTCTGTCGACTTGAAGATTCAGTTGGCAGAACCGACAAGTACAACCAACCCGACACACGACCAGCAGCAACTGACAGCAAGAAGGGGAATGCGCACCTGAAGACAAAAGGGGTAGAAAGAGGTAGGCAATCCATTTTAAACAATGACATATTATTATATATATATAAAGCATATCTTATACATACAATTAGATTTCTAATTTTTAATTTCACTTTCACTTTTGAAAAATGACAAGCTTTGTCTTTACCTGGATCTGATATTTAGATCTAGCAGTTATTTTGAACTAGTATATGCATAAAAATATGAAGAAATTGCAGCCTGGAGCGATATAATAGGTAATAGTAGCGAAAAACTCAACAACATTCCATTTTACTACACCTGAGGTGACGTAACGCAACAGTTTATGACGTTGAAAGACTTAACTTTTAATGCAGCCACTAAATTGATACTCAAGGTCGGCCTTCAACCTCATTGTTCATTGTGCCGTAGCTAGTCTCACTTTCTTATATTCTCTTCCCATATTCAATATTTAATGACCGTCATTTACTGAGAAACGGTAAACAGACTTCATAAATAGATTTTTGTGATATATAGAGGAAGCCAAAGCACATTTATTATATTAAGTCGGTCGATATTACTTCCTTTTACAAAGTAGAGAATACAATAAAAAGTGGTGGAAAATACGGAACACAGCCACAGGATAGCCTGCCTCTATATTACCTTTAATGTACAACACGCAAGGCAAGTTTGTATTCTGGTTTACTGGAGTTTCAAAAACTATTCACAGCTAAAGCTGTAATTATTTCTTTTGACTTATAATATTTTAGTTCCCTTTTTGCTGTCTGAAAAAATAAAGTTGTAGACCAAGTTGCAATAGCAGATTTTCCGCCGTCAACACAGGCGTACGCTCTTAACTTTCTACACGAGTATCATATATTATTTACCCTACACATTAGTACACAATATGCCGATTCGATATTTGAATTTGACAACACTATTCTATTTTTCATTCATTGCAATCAAAACAATGAATGGAACATATTGCTTTATGTCTGGATTAGTCAATGTGTCGCAATATATGTTAAAAATATTTTACACTCGAACTAAGTCAATATTTCAGATTTCGAGATAAGAATATAAAATCTGGAGTCGGTACTTAAAAATAGTTGTATTGTAGCTAATATTATTTACTTAGATGTGTTATATTAATCAGAGTCAATTATTAACTAATTATAGAATCAACATATTATAAAAATCCGTAATGTCATTATATGGTTTATTGATTTTAGAGGCAAGATTTTCACGAGGCAACTACAAAGATATATGAATTGTTCTTTCCTACTAATCCTACTTCCAAGTTCTTTCAACTTTCACCACCCAAAACCACTAAAGTCGTCAAATAACATTGGTAAAATAATAACTACTAACTAATGTATATCTGTGTGACTGTGTGGACATAGTAATTAGAAACTAGTAATCTTATGATTGTATTTGCCATAATTTATATGATTTTTATCCAATTTTTTTATTATCTAGGTCCCAAAGGAATGTGTCCAAGGCCTGATTACTGTTAATGAAGGAAGTAAATTAGGATACTACATTGCGGACTGTATTGGTAGCTGTCACAACATACATAAACATCCTCAGTAGTGCAATCAGAATAACTAGCAATAAAATAATATTACTAAAGAGTTTAGTCACATTCTGTATGGTGTAATGAACAAATGCGTAATCGCAACACGTAGCTCATTGTATAATATTATGTCCTGTAACCTATAGTCTAGGGTAGTTGTCAGAATTTTCGTATTTTAACTGGCATTCCAAATACAAGTAGACAATCTTCGGACTCGTTATTATACTGTTGAAATCTGTAATTGCAACAATCAACAAAATGTGGAAAGTTCGGGAGCTAGCAGATAAAGTGTAAGATTTTTGCTTAGTACTCGCTTTAAAATAAATTGATAATTAATTTTTCATTTATAATGATGCCATTATATAATAATACAAATTATAAATTATGATATTTACAACATGAAATTATTTTGTTTAATTATTTTTGAACAGTACAAATGTAGTAATGAACTACACAGAAATTGAAGCAAAAGTAAGAGAAGCTACAAACGACGAGGCTTGGGGTCCTACAGGTATATTTCGAATTCAAACTGCATTAGTAATACAATTGACTATTTTACAGTTTTCTGAATTATTTTTTGATGTTTGTAGGGACGATAAAGCATGAACTGTCCCAGGCAACTTTTAGTTACGATAGTTTTCCAGAAGTAATGGGAATGTTGTGGAAGAGAATTGCTGAAAACAAAAGGAGTCCGCGAAGAATTTACAAAGTAATATGCTTACAATAATGTTTCATATGACCATACCATAGAATAATTTCTTTTTATGAACTGTACAGTTAAAACGGTAAGGTGTCAATTATTTGTTAGAAATAATTCGGTGTGACACACCAAAAGCACATCGTTACATCTCGAGCCATATTGTGTTGCATGCTGAAAGACCTGCTTAAGTGACATTAAGTGTGCACCTGAAACAAATTGAATTCTATTCTCTGTTATTAAGTAGCGTCAGTAATGCAATATTTGCTTGGGAATACTTTTTTACGTCAGTGCTTCAGTTACTTCAATAGAACTGATTATTGATTTGTGGATATTGGACTATAACACCGGATAAAAACACCAACATAACGTTATATCTTATAGGGTTGGAGTTGAGTGATAGCTACAATAAAGGTGTAATTTGTCTCCAGCAATTTTTGTTATTTCATTTTCTAATGTTATAAACTTCTCTGTATTGTTATTTTAGAGTCTCCTGTTACTGCACCATCTGCTTCTAAACGGTTCCGACCGGGTTGTTAGAGCCACACAGGATAGGATGTACGAGCTTCGTTCCCTGACAGAGTATCATGTAGTTTACGATCCCGGTTTTACTCTGAATTCAATCATTCCGGCATCGGGAGTGGAAACCAAAGACGGGGAATTAAATGTTAGAGTGAAAGCGAAAGAAATTGTGGATCTTGTTCAAGTAAAATGAATAGAATATTTTTATTATCGAAAGCTGCAATCATATGAAATGTGAACTATATTATTGCTTATAATTTTCATAGGACGAGGAAAAATTGCGAGAGGATAGAAAAAAGGCTAAAAAGAATCGAGACAAATATGTCGGAATTGGGTCTGATCGTATGATGACTTCTAAATGGACTGATGATTATGGAAACTATGATGACGAGTACAATTAAATTCATCTACATTGGAAATGATATTTAAGACTCATGAATTCCTCAAATAATTATGTTTTTCCTTTGTAATAGAAAAACAAGTCCTCCTACGAAAAGCAAACAAAAGCAGTTCAGCGATTTCGACTCCGATTTTCCTAGCAATAATAGTATTTCATCTTCCAATAGTTTCAGCAGGTGAGCCATCGCAATTATCATCAAATCTTCCTTTACTACTACTCTATAATAGAATTTCTTTTAAAACAAATTGTTAACATTACTTTTGTTTGTAATTCTGCCAGAGTTAAACCTGCTCCGCCAACACCTCCATTAGATTTCGATTTTAATCCAAGGGCGGATGAAAAATCTGAATTTGGAGATTTTACAAGTGCAGCAATAACGGTACCAAAATCGATATCAACTCCTGCTTCTACTGATACTAAGAGTGAGTTTGCTGATTTTCAATCAGCCTTCGGGGATTCAAAAAGTTCGAATGATGTCACTACCACTTCGCCAACTTCGTCTTCTGATGCTGTAATTAGTAATAATGTTCAAGTCGACGCAAATGCCATATCTGACGATCTATTGGGACTAAGTTTTGACCTGGGCTCGTCTCACAAAACCACATCGGCAGCATTTCTTCCAAATTCGTCCGGGGTTCCCAATTTGTTTGCGTCCCTTCCTTCTCAGAATCAGCCATCAAGCTTTACGTCTGTAGGATTCGCTAATGTTCCCGTGACGAACACGCCAGCATTTGTTCCACAGCAATTCCAGGCAGCTCCCTCTTTTCCTGTGGAATCATTTCAGGAACAAGATCTGTTTTCAGGAAATTCAGTTCTTACGCCTGTTTTGCAACCTGCTAATGATTCAACTGGTGCTCCTGTAAATAATTCCGCTTCTAACAACATCAACAACAATTCCAATGGTGCTCCGTCTTTAAAAGTAAGCAGAGAAAGCTGTGACTTTTACAACCAAATTTATGACAGTCCTTCTAATCCACTAATTGCTAATAGTGCTCTAAATAATAAATGTGGATGTTTGTTTTAGGGCACGACATGGTCGGACTTAAACATTAGTATAGATGACTTGAATCTAAGCCGGCACAACTCTCGGCATTCGTCTTCGACTGGAAATAAGACGACAATCAATCAAATGCTCCAGGCACCTAGAGCTACAGCTGCAATAAACAATTTCGGATTTCCTAAATGATGCTACATGTTCACGTAACTTGAGTCATGTCAACTAATAAATACAGTTGACCTTGGATTAGTAATGAATTAATGAATACAAGTAATACTGGAAAATGTCTTGCGTCAATTTTAGAATAATTTTTACTAATACTACGGGCATGAAAAAATGGATAGTAGTAAGTACACAAAATGAATAACCTAATTGTTAATGAATGCAATCAAAAAAACTAATCTGCTCAAATGAGATAACCACAAAAACGGCAAACGACTAGTGGAAAGTGAAACCTTGTCAAATGGTATGAATTAACATAGGGATTAGCGATACGAGAGACTCACCATGCTACGAAGATCAATGTATTAGGGGCTCCTATTTAAATTCTTAGTCTTCCTCCTTGTATGTATAAAATGCTTTAAAAAGGTCTTCAGGGGTATGGGGTGGTCACTCCTTCGAAATTGGTCCTCGTGGTATGGCGTCTCTCATAAAGAACTAACAAAAACTTACTAACAACATAGTAACTGGGATTCTCAAAACCAAATTAGGAATTGAAATTTTAGATAGTGGGGAAACGTTTAATGGAGAATTAAACACAAATGTGCCTTCCAGGGGAATACTTTAATAATTATTATGTAATTTTGTAATGAGCACAGTGACACAGCACATTTACTTGATGTGTTCGTGTTGTACGGGGTGAATGTCATGTTTAGTCCAGTTCAACTGCGGGAGATGTGCGATGTAATGCAAATGACTGTTGGCCGAAAGGTTTACCAAATACTAATAATACTGACAGTGAAAAATATCCAATTTCAAATGAACTTTCGTTCAAACTACCTTCAAGTATTAACTGTTACAAATTATTTTAGTCTCTCGTCGATATTGTCCCTTGAATCAGACCAGATCAGATTACAACTATAATTTTTTTGTCTGTCTCTAAATTTTATGAACTAATTTTGCTTTGGAATTCATACGTTCCTTCATACTAACTGTATTAGAACATGGCCAAACGAAAAGCATTGTGTTATTAACGTCTATAAGAGTATTTCAGAGTTTGAGTTGCACAATTTTATGATTGTATTATCTTCATTTTGGTAATGAAACAGCTATTAAATAGATATAGGTAACAAACAACATATTTATAAATGTAAATTAGGGCAGGGGTTTTAAGGTGTTACAGAATAGACCTTAAATATTTATTGAAGTAATTATAAAATGTCCAAATTTCGCAATAATTTGAACTCAGGTCGAAATTATGAGTGCATATCCTTTAATTATTAAGAAAACGCTTAATTGTATAACCATTAATTAATACTACTTATTATTAATCCAACTTTAGTTTTCTTAGTTTTAAAATGTTAGGAGGTGGTGGTCACTTTCCGTAACTGTATAATTGCATATTATAATGCATGGAACTATACTTTACTACATTATATATTTTTGTCCTCAGTAATACATATTTCAAATAACAAAACTTACTATTGTGTACCATGTACTATCTTAGGTTATGAAAATCTGTGTCGCAAAGTTGTCGAAAATAAATATAACTTATATATTAGTAATAATTCTTCTGTGATTTCACTGTGTGTGTTCTTAATCATGCATTGATAGTGCATATATATGTATTCAGATGCATCATTTCAAAGGAAAACTCTCCAATTTAGGCCATTAGGCAATAAATTGATTGAAAAATTAAGTTGTTGTTGGACCACTTAATTTCGTTGCAATATGATTACATTTGAAGCACAACAAACTTCTCTGTCTCCATATAGAGTAAGTGTACAAGAAATGGCAGCGTAGTGTATGATGGGAAAATTGTTTCATATAATTGGTTGAAGTTGTGTAAAATTGATGAGGAAGGTTTGTGGTCATTGTGGCTGCTTACGTCAAATTCTGAGACTTGGACTGAATTGTGCTACTTCATTCACTTCATCCTTTATGTGTGCAGTATTGATGTCCATTGCATGCGAGGAGATAGATAAGGTAATTGTACCTTGTACCATGGAGGCCCGCAGATTCACAAACAAATCTTTGTTAGACGAATGGCGAATGCTAAAACTTCTTCTCCAGCATTTCCTATCGAATTAAAACGGATACACTTAATGTAATAAAGAGGCTTTCGTATTCATGCCTTTTTTCTTTTAGTTGACTTTACTGCTATATATAAGTTAAATGTAAAGAGTAAAGACTATAGATATATATAATAATATATCTGTACTACTCTATATAGTAAACAGTTTCGTTTTTAAGATTATAAGTTCATCTCCAAAGATTTTTTGCTGCAATGAATGTACAATTGAACTTCTACTCATTTTTTGCTTTATTGGCGTAGACTAAAGAGCCATGAAGTGAAATGAGTAGAATGCAAGTTGAGTCTCGTGGAGTTCATAATACATTGTGAACTGCTGGGGATGTTGATGGTTGCTTTCTGTGGTGGTCGATAGCTTCATTATTTTAATACAGGTTAAAATGCATACCTAAACATTTTTAGATTTGAATTCTACAGATTAAATCCGAAGATAGAATGGTCTATTAATAGTTTACTAATGAATATAAAACTACGTAAATGTACATCAATAATAGTATGAGTTAGAAAAAATGGGCCCTATAAGCTGTCGTATTTTTGGAATAATTTCTCTTTGGTGAAAGTAATATGCGGTGTTACTGTGTTAAAAGGGAAATCGCCTTTCTCTCAGATATTACCAAGTGATTGGGCTCTAGATTATTGATGGATTACAACGAACGATCCGTCCTTGCAAGTGCTGCAAAATGTTAATGTCTATGCCAGTCTATGGCCGTTATTTCCAAAAATAGAAAGTATTTGAGTTCATTCCTGCTACCACTAACAGAGTAGGCTATTGCTGGTGAAAGTCTTCAACATTATGCAAACAAAGCTTTGATGCTTTGACTCAAAGTAATTGCATGTCCAAGCCAGACAGGCCAGACAGGAGTATTACGTCTCACTTTTACTCAGTGCAAGAAAATAAGTTCTTAAAATTTCTCTCAATCCAATCCACGCCGTTCTTCCCATAGTCTCCGACTGTTTATTTGGTAGCCGTACATTAAGTACGTAAAGAGACTTTGGTTATGATCATATCTTTCATTCTTAGCTAGCTTGTGGTTTCTCATCTCATAAATGCTGGAGCTGAGGCTGTTGACCTCTCTTTGGGAACAACCAGATGTGAATGAACATCACAAACGTCAGCAGGAACTAATGAATTTTATAGTATGCTGGATAAATACCCTGTTCGCATTGCCAGGGTAGAAACAACCAAATTAGATTTCATAGGCCTTCAAGGAGTCTTTGTTTCTGAGACATTCCTTCCATTGGGGATTTACACACTTAAAATTACATTGAAAACAAAGGTCACTAAATTATTGCTAAGTATTTAATAAGAAGTGAGAGATTCCTTTGCTTTGGCTTGCCCTCCTATATAAAATATATGTGGAACTTTGAATGATAGATTTCAATTATTAATCTCTAACTAAGGCTAGGAAACGTAATTTTTGCAAATTACAATTTCATGTAAGGCGATTTAGGCGATCGATCCCAGTAAATTTTTATTCGAGACATTGTACTACATCAATAAATTATTTGTAAAAGGAATTCAGGAATTCAACATTTGTATCATGTTCAAAGCAGCACTTGTAAACATTTTCACTTCAGTTCAAACAAAATGGAGCTCAATAAGAGCTTTCCTATTTTAAAAGAAAAGTTATAAAAGAAAGGCAAGATATAATGTTCAGGCGGTGTATTTTTTTTGCTTGAAGTTAAAAAAACAACTATTGATAATTTAAAAAGTCACAGCATTTACAAATCTTAGATGAAAGAAATAGATCCAGGTAGGTAAGTAGATACCCTTCATCACAGGTCTTGTCTTTGGAGTGTTTATAAAGGCTCGTACTCGTCATTATTGAAGAAATGCGCTAGCTTACGCTACGAAAGCCTTTTTTCAAGTGCTTATTTAAAAACAGATTTATTGTATTCTTTAGTGTACGTATGTAATTGTTCGTAAACACTGAGTTATCGTGAATTCCAATATTATGAGAAAGCTCATTTTAGCATCGTTACAGCTATCGGTTACGTTTACTTTAAACAACGGTAAATGTAAAGAACAGTTTCACGTTAAAAATTGTCGATGAACATTTTCAGATAAACAGATCTTAAAATTGGAGACAGTTTTCGGTTTATTTCCCCCGTTAAGAGAGATTAACAAAAAATAAAAATATAAAAGAAGTCTAACATAACATTTGAATCAACGATAATGATAATTTGCTCCAAACATAACTGACACTGACCAAGTTAACTAATTAAATGTAAATTACTATTAATATTATTATAGCTTGTCTCCTCTCACATCACATTTTACCTAGGAAGCTAACAGGTATTTCGCATTTGCTCTAAGAGAAGAGATGATATCATGCAGTATTCATCGTTTTGATATAGATATATAGTAAATATTAAGTTGCCTCGTATCCCTTCTCTACATTTAATTATTGGAGCATGAGATTTTCCAGGTTTTTTTGTAGGATAGTCTTCTTCACTGCGTTGAAAACAACGCGGATATTCTCCGTATCAATGGCAGTTGTAAAATGAAAAAATAGTTGCGTTGACTCGTGCCGGCGAAGGCATAGGAATAAATTTAGAATAAAGTTTTGAACAGACTCGGGAGTGTTGTCCCCAACATAATCAGAAAAGTGATCCGCTATCTTAGAGCCTCTTAATATCTGAGAGAGAAACAAATCAAAAACAACTTCGTCATTTTACCTATTCAATTTGATTAAAATCAATGCTACATCCATCATTTTAACGGTCTTACCTTCGATCTTAAAAGGTCGGACTTGTTGAGAAACAATATTATGGATACATTTGCGAATATACGATTGTTCACGATAGCGTCAAAAATTGTTCGCGATTCCTGCAACCGGTTTGTAGTTCTATCCTCTAAAAGCACCTGTGAATAAAAGAGAAATGGTAAATGCGAACTTGATTGGAACGTTTGGTTTAGCTCTTTCCAGATGTACTCTGAAACCGAATGGGGCAAGCTGTTCCAATTCGCTGTATCAAAATACGGAATCTATTTTTCCACTCTAAAAGTTAGATAGATTGGAGCATGAGCTGTTCGTGATTTCATTACTAAAAGTTGTTTTAAAAGAGATTATGTAAACTCATGAACAATAATTAATGTTATTATTTCGGGAAAAAAATATACAGCCTCAATTATATTCGACATAAAGATGCTAGGAAGAAAATTATGTGATGACACGTATATATGTTAATGTTACCTGATCGAACTCAGAACTGGCAACGAGAAAGAGAATGGAAGTTATGGAATCGAAGCATTGGAGCCATTTGGCTCTTTGTGACCGTTGACCTCCAACATCAATAAAATGGAATGGCACTCCGTTAATTGGAATCATTAGCTCATAGATGCCTTTCGTGGCTCGACGAGCTTGAACAATATCAGCATTTGAAGGCACGTAGTCCTACAGACAAAAGATTCACATTTTAAAAGTTCTAAATTACAAAATAACATTGGTACAAGGGTAGTACGATACAATAAGCCAATAACAAACACACGTATTAGCAATTTATTTGCCAACATATACACATTTCGGTAATTCGTTGACAATTTAAGCTTTCAGTTAATACTGTGAACTATTTTGTGAGTTTTTGTACCCGTATAACAAATGAAAAGTGATCAATTACGAACAAGCATGCTATAATTTGACAATAGTCATACTTTATATAGCTATCGGATCTGAAACATTTGCAGTGCGCTAGTGCGCCTTCCTTAACCAGAAACGGAAGAATAATACGAATTCAGAGATTAGTAATAACATTATACACACCTTAAATGACAGCCTATCAATATTATCAAAAAAATATTCGACAGAATCTGATATCTGAAAGAGCGATCGTTGGCTGAAAACTGTACGGATGGCATCATCACTCCAACAAGCTCGAATTGAGGGAACGAATTTAGTAAAAGTCCATTGGTCGACGAACCCTGGTTGAAAATTGAGCAAAATATCTCCATGTATACTATTTTGAGGATTTTTCCATGGAATTTGTAACTTTTTAAGAGCATCCACCAAAACACGCATTCCTGTAAACCCAAACCAACCAGTGAGTCAAAAATATATATGTAGTGTACAATTACAGATATAGAAACTATACAGAAATAGTATCAAAATCCGCAGACTACATATGCAACCTTGTATAGTTGTATACGTAAATTAAGTCCACTTTGATGAATAACTTAAAAACTATTAAACTACACACGGAAATATGGCCTATATGGTACCTTGAATAGCATTTAGATAAATAATATGTTGAAAATCTCTGATAGCCTCTGAATCGAATCCAAGTCCATGTATTATTCTCATTTGCTTTAAAAATGTTGACTTCCCACTTTCACCAGCACCGAGAAGAAGTACGCGTACCTAAACATTTTCATTTATCACATAATTTAATTAAGCCCTTGAATGACATAAGATAAAGTTCTTTACAAAAAATGAGGCATAATGAGTTACCTGTTTCCGTCTATCTCGCCGCTCCTTTTCCAGAACTTTGTCAATCCTTCTCGACACTGACCTTTGTTCAATTTCCTCTGGATTAAAATTAAACCTCCAACAGCACCCTGCAGACATCATTGTTCTTCCGCTGCCAGTTCCCCAAAATGAATATTGTGATACTTATCTGCAAAATGAGAATGGTTTATATTTTTTTTAGAATTCCCATTAGTAAATCAATCTTATTGAGGACAAAACAAAACAGTCAACAGCAGTTTTCGTAAGTTTTAAACATATTTAAGTAACTGAACTAAGTAAACTGTTCAGTTCAGTTCTTTTATACAGTCTTCTCACTATTTCGCTGAAATACGCAAACACTGTTGAATGTTCTACGTTGCTTTGATAGTCTATATATAATAATAGCAAAAGAATTATGACACATTTATCACGATCACGAACGAATCACCTGTTGCTTGTATTGACTTCTGTTGGATCTTGGATATGCTACACATAGAATAGACGACAGAATATTTTTTTCCTACTTCCTGTGTCTTATTATATTGTCTTTATTCTCATCAAACTTAGTTTTCCGCTTTTTTACATAACACACAAAATTGCTATAAATTCTAAACTATCTTTTCCAAACAAGCCATTGCATTTTATTCAATATGCTTGAAATTAAGGTCCGTATTGGGCAATACAATGACTTTGTATGTTTGTTTCATAAACAGTTTTTCAAAAAAAGTAGAATTGGATGAGATCACAATTTTGTGAATTTTTCCTGTTACATTACGACTAACGTACGGCACCCAATCAGGGGTATTATGGTTGAAGTTTGTACAAGCGTATATAATATATGATCTATAAACTACTGAAACATTTTTTATTTCGACTACATCATGTAGGAAACATTTCCTCATAACACAAAAGCTTTAAAATTTCTAATAATTTTCAGCTGTGACTCGGGACATTTGTCAATGCAAATGTTTAAAATCTTCTATGAAAAATATACTCCCT
>JAAAYG020042568.1:0-12741 GCA_009936455.2 Tomocerus minor
AATTATGTGAGCGCTACACTCCGTGTGCCATAAAATGAGTTCATAACGGGCGACGCGGAGTGGGCGTGAATCATAATCATAATTCTGTATTATGTAGTACAGGGTAGTAGTACATATCCGGCTTTCGAATCGTATATATCGGAAATCCGATTGATACATATTCGATTTTAGAGGTTACTTATCTGAATGCCGGGACCACTTGTTAATGGAACTATTCGGACCCACGAATTTTCCGAAGTCGTAAAACCCAAGAAATACACGACAAATCACAAAATGCAAGGAAAAATCACTAAAATTGAAGTTAATGCTAAATAAACTATAAATTCATAAACAGCAAGCTAACTGTAAACTAACGCAAGGCGTAACGGAAAGCTCGCCCTAGTAGACCTTTGGGGAAAATGTACTCAATTAGGAAAATGACATAATGACTGCCAATATAGTAATCTTTTGCAAATGACTCCCGTAATTATAATCCATAAAGGTAAAAGAAAAGGGTTGAGGTAGTTTTTGATATTTTAAAGCAATTTACATTTAGTAGCAGCAGTCTACAAGATTTTATACCAGGCAAATTATATAATGGCCGTACTCCGGATCTCCATTTTGTATCGTCGTAACTGCGGTAACTCCGCAACTTTTTACTCGTCGTAATTGTATTTTCAATACAGTTACGACGAATTGCGTATGCAAAATACTTCTGAGAGGTATCTCATCGACGATAGTAAGATAAATAATAAACTGTTGTAAACAGGCTGTAGCAATGTAGCGGTAATTGATTTACATATAAAATAAGAAAACAAAATTTAAAAGTTGAATTTTAAGAAAAGGTTAGGTTAGGTTAGGTTAGGTTAGGTGGAAAAGTGGGTGGAATAGGGGGTGCAGGGGGTGGGGTGATTTAGTTCAATTTTTTGGGTTTTCTTATTGAGTGGTCACATGACTCAATACCGAAAACAGAATTCAAAAAAGTTGACTAGAAGTATGAAAAAAATGGGCTTAGATAGATAGACAGACAGATAAGATAGATAGATACATACATACATACACAGACAGAACTTCAAGGCATTCACATAATGTAGCGGTACCACTACATAATAAATAACCCATCATTGCAAATCATGTAGTTTGTCATATAGTAAAATTACCAATCAGAGGAGTGCATTTCAAATAAATTAACCAATAGGGGGAAGCAGATTTACAGGTTTCGCGGCAAGATCGCATATGAATGTGAATCCGATAGTATGAAAAGTAAATAGTTTGCTGCTTTTTATTTCTACGGTGGAATCCACTGCAAGCCGGATTTTTCTTTCCGTGCACATGTTCTTTTCTTTCTCGGTTCTTGTCGTTTGCGTTTCTTCTCCCTACCGTGTTTCCACTTATCCACAGGCGCTGATGTGTTTTCCAAGTACTTTAAATTAGTTTCTAGTACACTACAAACACATTGCTAGAACTTCGAATAGAATTGAATTAAATCTTTACAAATACATAGAGACCTTTACACATACTACACATAAACATTACACATACATTTAGCTACTTGGAAAACATCTTGCAAGGCTGCCCATCAGCGCCTGTGGCTAAGTGGCATCACGGTAAGGAAAATAAACGCAAAGCAAACTACCGAACAAGCAAAGAACATGTTCACGGAAAGAAAAGTCCCCAATTCCTATCCTATTCCAATTCCTATTCCTAGGAAGAAGGATAGTGAGCCAAAGCATGTGAATAAAGTTTTGAGGGAGCTGCTAAGGTGGCTTAGAATAGAATCAGGATTGCATTGCAGTGGATGAAAATAAGGAGTTGGTCACAATGGGATAAAAGTTTTATCCACCTTCATTTTCTAGTATTTTATCTATTAATAATAGCTAATGAACTGCATAGATGTATTTCCATTTCATTCCTAAGAGTTGACTTTGTAGAACATCCTATTGCGAAAGGGGTACGATGAAGACTAAATTACTTTTCTTGATTCCTTTCGGATCATTTTCCGTTTAGTGTATCATATTATAAGGAGCAGTATCACATTTTTCTACCCAGAGCATTCAAAATTAAAATTGGATACAATATACGATTGATGTGATTTTCGGATTTGTCGTATTTGCTATTCGGGCAGCAGCTCTGTGTCATGCATAGTTCGAATTAATACACGTTGATACTGTGGACAATGAACTCCCCGAAAAGGGTACAGCACCAAAGAAATACGCTACCACGTTAATTTCCTTTTTAATGAAGCCATTTCTAAGAGTAATACTACGTACTGTTATAACAAAAAAAGCAGTTTCAGCGGACTCATCAGCTAAGGTTCAATACAAGGCAGCTCGATCCCCATACGGTATTGCGTGGGGGGGGGGAGATGGGACCTCCCAAAGGGGACGAGGTGCTTTGGAGCCATATGTACTGAGACCTATTTTGTAATTAGTAATTAGTGTGAAGATAGTGGGATAAGTCGAGGTTGGGATGCAGACAAGAGAAGCAGGTGACCCAGATCCAGAGCACTTGCTAAGAGAGCGTCATACAATCCTTTCTTACTCATCAGCTCTCATTATGACACATCTCCGTGATGCTGTGCAGGTACTTAGCTACATTCTCGAGTCCTAAATCGCATCCTCGAACGAAAGTTCCATTTGGGCTATGTACAGTGACGGACACATGGAAGTGGTCTCTTAAGGACACGGCTTCATGTCTTATCCTCACCTCCTTGGCTACTTTTTGGGAGGCAGAGTCAAAAAAGACAGCTTCCAAGGGATTGGTTTAGGTGCGTGAGGACTCTATTTATGTAACTATATAGCATCAACGTTTATCTGCCACGACACTTTCTACGACCGTGGACAAATAAATGGTGCGAGTGAGAAAGGCTGCGACGAGAGATGTACATTAATTACGTATGCAAAGAGTCTTCAACGACAAGCTGGCTCCTGATGAGAATAGAAAAGGAGATCTCATTGATAAACACTACATTACAAAAGTCCAAACAATGCTTTAACTTTCTCAACTTGTAAACAATAGTGATGTTATACGGACTAAATATGATATAACATATAACTGTTAAAACACGCCTTTGTATTTAGCTAAATGCTACTACACTACCCTGATTTAATGACTTCTATTTTTACATTCACCTCTTATTTGCATAAACACCAAAACTTAATATTCATAATATTTACGTATGCATACTTACTACAGTACAGACAAGTACTTTCCAAATCCCCAACAAAACTCTCCTGCTTAGGCGACTACATCTTTTATTTTATATTGTACTGCTTAATTGCGTAATGATAATTATAATATTATTATATTACTCTATCAATGACGCTAGACGAATTTTTTAGCAATTACTTGTAAATAAATTATTCTGATCCAGAACATTTTTTATCTTGGAAATGAAAGTGAGCAACCAATCTTAATGCGATTGACTTGCATAAAATAACACGAGATGCTGATATGAAAGAGCGGAGTGAAGTTTCAGCTACTGCATGTGCTGTGCTGATACTTCATGCACTGAATTTTGATGTGAATGCTATAGAATGAGTGTTTAATTAACAATATACATGTTTGGGATTTTTGGAAATATCACTGGCAAAGTTTAATGATTCATAATGGTGTAAAATTCTGTAGTAATCGAAAAATATCACGTTCTAGATTTTTCAGTCTGTGCTGTGTTGTATACTCCACAAGTTCATTTCAAATCCCTCGAAAGGGCTCCCACCACAGACAGATGAATTGATTCATATTAATTGTAAACTAAAATTGGACAAAAGCCTGAAGACGATAGTCATAAAATTCCTCGATATCAGAAATACGAGAGTACAATATTTTGATAATGCAGAAAATGTTATCGTACAGACACCTAACGATAAGCTAAGGAGGTTGGTAGGTAGAGTATTCACCCCCAAATTGTCAACATACCAAGAAAATCCACTTTCCTTTTTTGCCAGTAAAATTGTATTCATAGCGTTTGCAGTTTAGAGAAGAAAAATTATTTGTTGGACCATTTTTGAAGTTATATAGCACCATTTCTTCGCAAAGTTAATTTCGCTGTGCTATATATATATCGCTATATAGCTAACTGCAACTTTTTTTAATATTATGCGGATCATGACAAATATGAATCTATGGCCCTTGAACATGAGTTATAAAACGGCAATAAAGATTGTTGACAAAAAATCTGGTGACAAAATGGAGATGTGAATGCTAACAAAATGGTGGGGAGTAGTGTTTGCAAGTAGGAGGGAAGGCAGGATAGGTTTGGTAAGTTACACGCTACTGATAGCACTGAATAAGAATACACAAGTACAGACTGAGTTTTAGCGAACTGAAGAGTAGAAATACTGTGTAGCTTCAACATGGAGTCATGACATTATGAGTAAGAGTAGAGAAACAAAATAACCTATCATACAAAATACAAAAAAAGAGTAAATTAAATAAGTGTTCCCCGTGGGCTAGGTCATCTTTTATTTAGGCCTTTGTCTCAGGCGCAGCCGTGGAGGCAGCTTCCGTCACTTTCGGCGCTTCTGAAGAAGTAGGGGCGGGGCTTTCGGATGAAGTGGGTGGGGCGACAGACGAAGAAGAGGCTGGGGCCTCCGAGGTCGTCGGTGCTGCCACAGCGGCGGGAACGGCGTCAGCAGCAGCGGCCTCTACCGTCTCGCTTTTCGGTTCGGTGGCGGCAGGGGCGGCTGCGGTGGTGACAGCGGCGGCGGTGCTGCTGCTCACGGCTTCAGGGGCGGCAGTGGAGGGGGGAGCGGCGGTGGTGCTCGTGCTGCTGGCCACCTCGGCGGCTGTGCTGGAGGCTGCTGGAGTCTCAGCTACCTTCTCGGTGGAAGAAGGGGCGGGGGCGGCGGTGGAAGGGGCGGCTTCCGTGCTCTCCTTAGCTCCTTCAGCGGCCGCCCCGACCAATTTGGGGTCCAACTTGACTCCCAGAAGGGTCTCGAGCTTTTGAGCATCTTCAGGTTTCACTTGACCACCCTAATGAGAGCAGAATAAGAAAGTTGCAATTAAGGAAGGTGCTTTCAACTCTACTTCCTCCTCTCCTACTTTTGGAGCAGTTAAGTGGTTGTGCTATTATGCCATTGCGTACAGCTGTAATCGAACTGTCTATTCTGCTGTGACATGAATGGAATGACACAGTGCGGACGAGAGAGTAGGTGATGGCTAGTCATTATGCCCAGTGTAATGGCTTTTGCAGATATTATCTGTCTTGGCATCTGCGCCCATCCCCCACCACCACCATCTCACATGTCGTTAACACACATATGCAAATGTCGGCGAAACATTTGCCTCAACACTGTCCTTTTCTACTCCCTGCAGTCAATACATAACGCAATGTAATCGACGATGATGCAAAATCATCTTGTTGCTACACTGTTGCAGCCCCAACTGAGCATGTAGGCACTGTACATGCACATCCAAGAGCTGCAGACACGTGATATAACTTGGATTGGACTTGACTTGATCATAACATCATTGCAATGCACCTAAATGTGTGCAAAGCTACAGAGTTGAGCTCTACGACATGTGAGAAGACAAGGTGTGCGTTTTTGTGGTTTTGTGCATGCAGATGAAATCTTTGCAAAGCAAGCAAAGGGAAGAGGTGTATGTGTCTGTGGAGGCTCTTCTGGGAATGTTACACATCTTATCTCTTGCGTAGACTTGCGGAACATGAGGATAAGCGACTCGAATAGCTACTCAAAATGAGCCAAGGAAACATCCGCCCGCTCTTTCTTAGGGGAATTGCACAAATGCATGCATATCCATACTGTGTGAGTAGGTAGCAACCACTACATTCATGTATACATATATATAGGATGTATTGTATTGTATTGTATTGTATTGTATTGTACTTAGGAGCTACTCAAAATAAAAGAAAAAAAAGACGACTCCCTCACCTGGAACTTTTTGACTGCATCTTCCCATTCCTTGGGGAAATTTTGCTGAATGTGAGCTACGTGAAACAAACGGTCATTAATAGTGTGAGACTTCTTGGAATGACTCGATGGAATGGTTGTTAATGAACATTAAAACTTTTTTTCAAATATTCAAGGTAGCTGATGATTACTCACCAACCAAACGTCCAGCTCTCATGCGTTGTTCAGGGTCGCAGTTTCTGCATTGATTAGTCAACAGTTCTGGGATTGTTATTTTCAAGTATTTCCCAATACGATCACAAGGCCCTATGAGGTTTCAAGGAAATCTTTGATAATCATTTTCAATCTCTGTTGTCAATCTCGCAGGATTGGACACAAGGGTGGCCTTAATATTATTGGCTAACTTAAGATGGAAAAATTTGATTCCACTCACCATCGTAGACGATGCACTTCAACTGGAAGGCTACTGCTCGTTCATTCTATAAGAGAGAAACAAGGGACAAATGAAAACAAACTCAAGTCTCAATCTCCATTTCAAATGAGTTAGGAAATTATCGGGTGATCTGTATTTCCTTGTGTATAGTTGATAAGAGGCTACAGCAAAGCTCTCTTGATTACAAATCGCAAAAAGCTCAATCTGCTCATTTCCCCAGTTGAATTTCTTAATTATTTATTTAGTACAAAAGGGCAAGAGTGGATTTGAGTGAATTGGGGAATTGAGTCCATTTGGATTTATTTAATAGTATGAGATGAGTTTGTGTCACCTTGAGGTAATTTTCGATGTTGATATTTTGGAATTCGCGAGGGACGAGTTGACGACGGACTCTGAGGGCAGCTGCATTGGCGTGTGCGACGGCAGCGACGACGCAGAGTACGAGGACGGCAGTTTTCATTGCTGGAGGATTGGCGTGTGGATTGGAGTGAGTGAGAGAGAAGTGTTCTGGGCTGAAGAGCGACGAGAACTGCCAATCTCAGATTCTGCCAAGTCGAGATTCTCTGTTCGGAAGCCTTGGTGGACGGCTGTTGCGAATGAGGTGAGCCAGTTGAGAAGTTGTGCACTCTCAGTCTCTACTGTACACGTCCCTCCTGCTCCTGCACACCAAGTGATTGCCAATTCTCCCACGGTGGACAAGACTAACTCTCGTTGTTTTCATGCTCTATTGTCTCTCTGCTTGTCTGGCTGATTAGCAGAAGCCATTCGAATGCATCGTTCCTGTACATTGTGCCATGCCCTGAGTGCAGATGCATGCCATTTGATCAAGAACTCATTGCTGGACTGGATATGGACTGAATTTCATCCCAATAATTGCCATATGCAATGTGTACACAATAGGCAATTCTCCCTTTTAACTTGTTGTTTGTGATGTGAGTGTGTGAGAGTCTGAGAAAAAGGAATGAGAATCAGACTATGAGACTTTAGAATGGACATTGATTGGATAACTGACGAACAATGAGATGACGATAGTCAAAAGTATACGCTGCTCTTATTACGTATCTGGACTGCGAGCATGCAATTCTTACTTATTACCATTGTAATTGTAAATGGGATAACGCAATGCCTGCTAGTAGTAGTCAGTGCTAGGCTAATAGCTAGTAGCTAATTGCTTCTTGTTACACGTACCATGCACAAAACAATACAAAATAGTTTGTGGTGAATAGCTAGAACTCATTATACGTGGGGAATAATCATATCGAAAGGGAAAGAATGAATTGGCATTTACTGAGAAATCAACGGAGATTGCTAACAATAATCATAAAAATAATAATTTATCTTGTTTTTCATCTTTCGTAACTCTGACGAAGATCTGAGTTGAACTTGTGCTCGGAGGTTGAATACTTGCTCAAAAACTACAGCGACCCAACTCAAGTTATACACTCATTTCATTTCATCTACACATTTTAAAATAGCTGTCTAGTGTCTACCATAAAATTGGCATAGCTTTATGCATAGCATGGGCGCAAGGATAGCTATAGCTATGGTACATTGTAAACAGTGCCGTGACGTAGCGTGGGTACTCCCAGAAACATTGCATTGCAAGGCAGCAACTGATATCTACGCTACGCTTTGCGTCAGTCTCAGCCTTAAACAAAACTCGCCCATAGTAATTCTACTTAAATCGACGTAATTCCCAACTTGTACTTCATTTTTTGCTGACAGATTTTACATTGTGGGTGTAGTATTAATTATTGTAGTCTTAGCAGAGTGCAAGCTAAGTAACAACACCCCTACATGAGTCTTGGTGTAAAGAGGCAAATCCAGTAGTAAATACATTATTATCTGTAACTACCTTGCCTTGCCTTGGCTTATACTTTTTGCACTTCTACCCCTCACCGACTATGCTGTTGCTGCGATCTGTCCAAAGCAAATGCACCATCATCTAAATAAGAAGTACTAGGAATACTATACAGTACCTATAAGTTATCATTGTCATAAACAAGATGATACTATTGATACTATGTGAGTATGTGAGTTATGCCATGTTGTCAGCGGGGTTGCTTGCTTGCTACTACACCATAATATTATTATACCCTACTACTTTGAATCTTAAGGTTGACCATAATGAGCCAAAAGTTACAATAACATACTATGCAAGCAAATGAAACGTCTGTTCAATATCGTAGTCTGCTTCACGCTCACCTACAAGCAATAATAAAATAATAATACCATCAACCAAAGTTTTGGTTTGGCTAATAGCCAACGTATTTGGATTCATTCCTCCTCTGGAACAGGTAACGAAACAGTCACAGTAATGATGAATGGAAATTCAATCTTCAGATGGGTCCTAAATGAAAGAATAGGGCAAATATTGGGGGAGTTCTTTGTTCATTTTAATGTTGCACTGCGCACTGCCGTCTCTGAAATACCACTACGGTCAATATTAAGACCATAGATGGGCAAAATACATGTATTTTGTGTTTTGAGAATTCATAAAATTGCATTTTGTATTTTAAAGGCTTTTTTGACATATCAAATACAAAATACCTTTATCCGGTTGATTAGTACGTTTAAGAGAGGTAATAATTTTTAGTGGGGGAACTTCGAATTTTAACATTTACATTGGAATTTCAGTTTTTTGAAATCGTATCTCCTCCTACACGAATGGGTTTATGAAAAATATTCAAAGGAAAATTATGTTCAAAATGCTGTTCTCTAAATTCGGTAGGATGTTTTTGTCGCTACTGTGTTTCATTTTCCTTCTACGTATTTTCTAAGAAAACTTGACGATAAACTAAGATGCTCTTCAATATTTTATCAGTTATAATGAAGATGAAACACAGTAGCGAAAAAAAAATCCTACCGAATTTAGAGAATAACATTTTGAATACATTTTTCCTTTGAACATTTTCGATAAACCCATTCGTTTAGGAGATACGAATTGAAAAGTTGAAAATCCACGTTTTGCTAGCAACAGGGCCGAACGGAAAATAAACAAGAGACAACCGACAGCTGTACAGGTACTTACTTGCCTAGTCAGTAATTCATCATTCATATTCATAAATGAAGTAGCGTTACTGCACAGAATCCCGAATGCACAAGGCGATCTAATTTAGCAACCTAATTTCCGAATTAGACAAGGTGTATGAAGTCCTGTTACTGTCAGTTTCATATTCTTCATATACCGTTTTTCCCTCACAACCTGCAATTTCAGTTCCCTGTTATTGCACAATTTATTTGAAATACACTCCTCTGATTGGTATTTAGTTTAATTATCTCACTATTGTTCATGGGATAGCTCTCAACAATAAATATTTTGCATAAATAACCCCTCATTGGAAATCATATACATCGTAGTTAAGCTTTGGGAGTTATACGCAAGATTGCAAATTATATTTAAAGTCCGTTCAAAAAATAGTGAAAATGAAAAACGCTTGAGGATAACAGGAGGCCTCGGAGGGGTTTTCATTATCACTAATTTTTGAACGGACTATATTCTATATACATCATACCCACAGGGGGCTGAGGTAGCCCCAGAGGGAAATTACTGCCCCCAAAGGTAAAATGATGCATAAAAACACTTTATTAGATGTTAATGGATTGTCTCAAATGGTTTACATGATATAAACTTTTTTGATGTATTGAAATTCAATATGTATATTCAATAATTTTTACTCTGCCGAGAATCAAGTCTTGATCTATCATGTACAGATAAACAAAGGACAGACAGACTGTGTAATAATATAAATAACTAATAATTAAAAGAAGTTACCAAAGGTTAAACAAAGTATAGCAACTTTTATTTCATTGTTAAAAACATAATTACAGTCAATATTAATTAACAAGAAGAGAAAATCAGAGGACAGGGAATTACAGGTCTACGTAATTATTATTTTCTAGGTTTCGATTTTCTGATTATACATTAGGATGTCATTCACTTAAAACTTTTTCTGAGAGTTCCCAAAAAAGTTCCTTCGCTGCCTTTCCATCCAGTGCGAGGCCTGCGAGATACTAGCTGTGATATTGCGCGCGATGAAAAGTATGGTTTTTATATTTTTAGGTATAGGTTTCACCAATTATGGTTGAGGCATATTTATTTTTTAGGTATGGGTTTAGCCAATCTTTAGACGGTCATCAAATCTTAAAGTAAGAGGAATTAAGTCCTTGCCGCACTTCTAGATATGATAGGCGCCCGTATGCACACGAGTGCATGCATGACATGTCTGAATCTGATTAACTGATTAAGTATGCAATGCATGGCAAATACTATTACTACACATCGTTTCACAATTTAATAAATAAATAGTATGTAGATCTTTAAAATCTTGTTTTTAACATTGCTGATGTGTCGTAAGTCGTAGTCTTAGTCTTAAGCCATTTTAAAATATGACAACGTAGATGGCTCGATTGCTAGTCCAAGCCGCATGTGTCGTCGGAATGCTAAATCATAGGAGGGTTTCTAAGCACCAGCGAGCATATAGCGCATGGAAATCAAGGGAAATATACTTGTGACAGAAGGAAGGAAAAACTGTAAATGTGTGTGTTGAGTATTCCATGCTGTAGACAGTCCGTAAGTGTCTATTGGCTGAAATGGGCCATCGTGTAGTGGGTCCCTTGTGCTCTCAGCCATTTTTTCTTCGAGTTGATCACCATATGAAACTGAAAGATCTGTCTCTCCATTAGCACCTCCGCGTTCCGCAGCGGAAAAATTTATTTCTGTAAAATAACATTGTTACAATTATCTGGCTAGTTTAGATTCGTAAACGATATGCTTCGCGCCACAATTAAAATTGTGGCACAGGAGATCGTTTAAGTCGCTACTCCCAATTACTATCCATCCAGTCAAATGAAATATATAGGTACTGATATAAACTAAATAAATGTAAAAATAGGGAGTACAGCAAGGAAGGTACACGTTGTAGCTCTAACAAACGAAATAGCTTTCAAAAGATTTTAATCCTGTCAGCAGACTATCCGATTTCGGAGATATCGAATAAGCTAACTGTCTAAATATTACTGTTTATACGAGGTTTATATATTTCTTATAAGGGGAGAGTCGACACTTAAAAGAAATCAAATGAAAATGACACTACATTCCATCATCTGGGTAATATCAATGTTAAATACTTACCGTGAATATGAATCGTCCCTTCTGTGTTGCCCATTGAATTTTGAGAAATGCATTTGTAGCCAGAGAAGTCTCTGTTAGTAAGCTTTTTTATGCTCAGCCGCATTCTCACCCCGTAGTGAGAGAGGCTTTCTTCTGTCATATTAAACTTGTCATTCCCAATGATCATTTCACCTGTGGGAAACATCAAAGTTGCAGAATATCAGTTTTTCCTGAATAATACCGAAATAATCTTATGACAGAGCCATATTCTTAAGACATCGGCATTTTGTAGAACTTACCATGCAATTTTGAGTTTGGTTACTACGTATCCAAAAACTGCAACTAGTCAGTAAGTCAGTACCAGTGATAGACGCGAGCTCTTCCCAAGTCAACTTGGGACTCTTCCCAGCCACGCAAGTGGAACCGAGACTCTTCTCGAAAGACTCTTCCCGAGCCATGAAGTCATCTTGGGACTCTTCCCAAAATCGACTCCTGAAATAAAGTCCTTTGAAGACTCTTCCCATGTACAAGTCACAAAATAAGGTCAACTTGAGACTCCTCCCAAATTTCACAGAGGAGTTGGGAAGAGTCCTTTGGGTAGTCATCTCAATAATGAAGAGTCCCTGTGCCCATCACTGGTCAGTACTAGTCGTAGTTTTTTCATACTTATAGTTTACTTACATTCATATTCACAACTATCACAACGTAAAATAAACTGTTGTAATGAGCCGTTTCGGCCTCTAGACAGGCTAATTGGAGGCCAAGGTCTAGCGGCCGATAGGTAATTGTGAATGTATGAACTTTGCTTGCTTCTGCCGGAAAGTCTGGAGACAGTCCGGCGCAAGCAAACAAGGTTCAATTAAGATAGCTGAGTGCTACCTATGCTGTGTGTGTGTATTGTGGCTCAAGCCCCATTCTATAAATGCATGTACTTATGAGTACTCTGTATGCACTCTTACCCTACCCAGCGAACAATAATCTTTTCTCCTGTAAATAAAATACAGTTTTTTTTGTACTTTACTTTTTTGCCTTGTAGTTTACCTGCTCTCTCACCTGCCTACTTTACCGTCTAGTCTCAAGTTCCCCATATTAGCATCTCAGTTAATTTGGGACAACATCATCCTCATCTGACATCCTATAGTCTTCATATATTCTTCTTAGCCTAAATTTATTTGTGTTGAGACCACTAGAAATCTCAACTCTCGAGAAATTGTGGATCGCTCCTGGAGTGTACAGAACTAGAGGCTCATCAACAGCAGGAAGTATTGCAAATAATGCACCTTCATTTCATCCTCCACTGATATGCTAAATGATCCAGAAGTTCAACAATTCATGGGCATTAA
>JAAAYG020042579.1:0-12738 GCA_009936455.2 Tomocerus minor
ACAATAATTGTTCTGTGTAATGAATTCAAGCGAGCCCACAATCGTTAACCTTAGCTCCTTGGAATATTTTAAATGAGTAAGGACGCGCTTTATTAAAAAAAAGCAGTATAAAAAGCGATAGCTCACGGGCAGGGCTTGAAAAATTGGCGTTCGTAGGGCAGGAAAGTGTAAAAAGTTGACATGACATAAGGATAACTATAAATGGATTTGTTCCATCTAAAAATGTGCAATGCTAAGGTACTATTATAAGAGAGTGTGTGTGGTTGTGTTGTTTTGCTTATACAACAAAAATGAGAGATAAAAACTAGAAAAATTATGAATTACTCATGTAAGAAATGACTGCATTTCCATTCTAGTGTGCTTAGGGACAAAATTCTCTGGCACTAATGTTATTTAATGTCTTTCTTCCTTCCTACTCATTTCCATAACTCATAAA
This sequence comes from Tomocerus minor, assembly GCA_009936455.2. NCBI lineage: Eukaryota > Metazoa > Arthropoda > Collembola > Entomobryomorpha > Tomoceridae > Tomocerus > Tomocerus minor. Next base: position 437 of record JAAAYG020042579.1, read on the forward strand.
CATACAGGTATGTGTATATGAATGTCGTTACTATTATTTGCACTCTTCTCCTTACATCATAATAATACACACCTTGGCAATGTGCTTTTCAATGTCATTCTGAGCAGGGAGACACATGTGCAAAGAGCTATGATTGTAATTTGTGAAGTGGCCATAATTGGAAATAAGTAATGCATTGCTGGGACCTATGAACCTTCCTAAAGATCTCAATGTCTCCAGCATTGCGAGAGTCATTTACTTCAGCTGCAATTAGCACTGTCTTGCAACATATTAATTTACAACTGGAATAGACATTCCTTCATTGTCACCACATATCCCTACACATAGTACATCACATTGCTAACTCCTCAAATAACAACAATGCTATTTCTTTAAAATATTAAATATTGTCTGCCAGAGGCCGGACGGGTTGCTCATATTTTTTGTTTTTGTCATGCGGTAACCTTTTTGTAACCTTCATAAAGTCTACTTGAGGTTTTTACAAAAGCATTTTTAATTTCCGTGTTTTATGGGATTTTGAGTTATCAACTGGAAAAATTTGGAATATTACAGCCAAATTCTGCGAATTTTACCAGTTGGCTCTGCATTTTTGCGTACTTTAAAAGCCGTTTCAATTTTCATGATTTAGATTATTTAATGTTTTCATAAAAAAATTAAACTAGATGTAGTAGTTACCTTTTTTCGTTTTGTATTTTTAGGCCTTAATGATCCTGTTCTTATATAATGGTATATAAAAGGCATATTTTATTTATTGATAGTTCCTTCCTTTCCAGACTCTGGTTTTATTATGCTTAAAAAATAATAGGCAAGAAACTACGTGAACTTGTGAACCAAGTGGCTATCCTTGCCAAATTAGAAAAGGTAAATAGTGGAAGGGAAGCTTTATTGTTAATATAATACCTATAAATCTCCATTTTCATGTATCTACAATCTAAACACTTATGGTCAGCATATATGCATACATATACATTTAGCATATTACATATGAAATGTTGTTAACACCATGAAAAAGGTCCTCATGCACTTAATAATGTAGCGCCATAATATTTAGGTAGCTATTAAATTACATGTAGGTACTTAATGACTAACAAGACGCATAACACTAAAGAAAATTGGAATGCAGTTAGGCCACGATCAAATGATAATACATGTGCAATCTATACAATTATTCATAAGGACACATTTGCAATAAAGAAAAGATAATCAAAAGGAAAAGAGACGAGGAGACTCAAGAATGGAATTGCTACATAAACAAAGATCACGTTGTACAACTTTTAATATTGCATCCATGAGACTGCATTTCAACTTTAGCATTGAAATGTTGAATTCCTTTAGCGTACAGCAATTGTTCCATTGTGAATTCAATTCTTATTCTATAGCTGCTAATGATTAATTGAATCAATAACAACTATCGACTGTATAGGAAACGGAAGTATAATTTCTCTAGGATATATTTATTTATTTACATATTATATATTTGATATATATGATATATATGATATATTTGTTTAGTAGTAACAAGGAGACTATCCTTTAAATTTATTTTGCACCACACCTGAATAAACATTTAAGAAAGATTTGTTACATTTAGATTATAAATTATAGCAGAGTGTTAATAAGATATTTCTAAGAAGGCAATAATATTATTATACTTAATCTGTTTCGACTTGAGTGAGCGTTGAGCGACAATGAAAGGCTTGGAGCTTAATTTTTTGCTGGGTGTGATTTAGGAGGACAAATAATAATTATATAGCTATCTTATTAGTCTACTTAATATTAGAGCATGCATAATCCCCTCCTTTTTCCAAAGAGCACAAAGATTTGTTTTGCCATCAGCTAAGAAAAAAGGTTGTTTACCAGTTTGCAAATTAAATACGAACTTATGAACTGGAATATACTGGTATATATAGAAATTGCGATAAGAATGATAAATCAGCAGAGAAAAAACGAGATTTGTTTTTCTGAGTAAATAACGTTTTAACTATAGTATTATTGCACTTGCTCAAAATGCGAGCTTACTTGATTTGGAGAGTATGAGTAGATTGTTAGAGTATAGCTACAGACATGCCTATATATATATAATTAGATATATTATCTGTTTCATAGGCTATATGATTCTAAAATTAGGTTTGGTTTGTGTTCACCAGGATTACAATAGGGAGAAATGGCCTTTAGTTAATATGCTACTGTTGTGTGTAGTGTCTAGTGTGGAGCAATGCATTCATCTGGTTGAGGTTTTGCATTTGTAATTGATATTATTGTGTTGATAGGGTCAATCAAGCCAGAGCAGGGAGTAAGATAGCGTTTAAGAATAAGGTTACACTATATAAATACTTTTATTCATTGTTTTTATGCCTATAGAGTGTAATGAATGAGAGTATAATGGAGTTGTGCATAAAAGAGAGACACACTCGTTGCCATTATAATATCATATCAACCAAGGCGCAAGGAAATCATTTTCCTAAGGCCCACTATAAATTAGTGGAGAGAAGATGTGTGATTATATATATATATATATATATATATATGTATATGTATATATTATATTGTGTAATAATTGTGTATGAGTATATATATAAAACATTAAAAGTGATTATAAGAGAAGATATTTTTTTGAGAGCGTAGATAAATGGAGTATAAGAAAGGGCCGGATATTTATTGCACACATTCACTCTCACTTACCTATGTACGTAGGGGATTTTAAGTTATCAGGCTTTTGCTACACTAAGAATATAATATAGGAGAGAGGTTGATAATATTTAGTGCGTTCATACATAAGAGATTCGTGAGTTTCACTGTTTCAGGGCCAGTTTAGAGATGTACAGCCCTAGAAGTCTGTTATAAGACAAAAAGTAAATAGTTGTCGTCCTTGCTTTGATATGCCGTTTTATTTTCTGCTCCTTCTTCGTAGATGCCAACTCAATGAATACTTGACTTATATTATACTAGCATAGTCTCTTGTTACTTAGTTAGCGTATGTTACTTACGACTCCTCGCACAAGAAAAGAATCAACTCAACTGAAATCAAAGGAAATTTTTGAACGATTTTACTCAGTTCCGTCGTGAGGCCTGGGCCAAGCTCCAATTTCTACACACGTCCGTCCCACTCTTCATTTCTTCATTCTTACGACCTACGCCGTTTTCTTCGTAAAAAGACACACATTTCCGTTGAGAGGAGAGTGAATCACGAAATACTAACAGCCTCTCCTTTGTTTTCTTCCTAAAAATACGAATTTTAAATGAGGATCTCACTACAACTACGTGACACTCAGTCTCCTTTTCCTCCCGTTCTGCATTCCGAATCCGTTTAACAGCAGTTCAAATTATTTTTACTCAAGTGAATCACTCATGTCTCTCTGTTAACATATAAAGTGTTGAAATGTAGGTAACTTATACCTTTATCTTGCTGTCACTCCTAACTTTCAATCTCTTGTGCCTTAAAATTCCGAAATATTAGATACCCACACCGACATTGTTTCAAGGATGATCTACTTCAAGTGACCAAGGAATTTCAAGATAATTAGCAAAAGAAAAATACCTACGCAATTAAAGTGATGAGATTTGTTAATTATTTACTCACGTGCAAAGAAATGTGATATTAGTGCGTCCTATTTCGGATCTATATCAAGAATATTTAAGAAAACTCATTTTCTGTGTTCTTGTTAATCCCCCTGATAGCATTTCCAAGTTTCTTCTTCTATTACATAGTGTCATTAAAGTGCCTACCACCAGCATCACATTTCTTTTAGTGCAATTCTCACAGTTGGATCTGATTACAGAATCATGAAGATAATTCCATGGTTTAGATTTGGCTTACCTTTGGGAACAGCCCTAATTTTATGCGCTTTTCTGGAAACCGTAATCAAACATTTCAATTAAATCTCTCTCATTCTTATAGGAAATCAACTTACGATTGCTTTATAAACGTATTTCTCAAGTTCGATTGTGAATTAACATTTAAATGTGTAATTAAATAAGTACGTAATTGAAAAAAGAATTTTAATTAGACGAGAAATGAATAATAGAATGTTTACAAGTTGAATTAGAGAGACATGATTTTCTTTGCGTAACTGTTTTACTTATGAAATAATTTCTCATGTGATTCTATTTTATCACAGGTCATTAGTTCATATGAAGCATGCACAGATGTGATAAGTGTTTTCATAGTTCACTGGAACACTGATGTTGTAAAATACATGCTGGGTAAGCAAAAATTCTTATTTCTGACATTCCTTTTAGTCAATAGTATAATAATGTCGCTTTGTGCCGCTTTGTGCATGTCAAAAAGAAAAGCTAATAATAAAGCAGAATGTAAGGGGGAAAAAGTATTTTTATGAATAATCTTTAGTAAACATTGACCATCATGCATTCTAAGAATGTTCTACATGTCATCGAAACACGTGTTTTTCATTTCAGAGACTCCAACGGTGATTCTGCTCAATGTTGTCATTTTCATTCAAATCACAGCAGACGTTTTTTGCCTTTGGTTTGGAGCGATTTGTAAAGTATGTTCTCTCTTTCATTCAAAAAACTCTTTCAAATTAATGTCGAATTAATTAATTAAGAGTCTGAGCAGCAGAGTGTCTTAAATGGATGAAGATTTATAATCTAATTTTCTTGTGATGTTAATTAATTACAGGGAAGTAGAATTAGCTTGATAGCATGGATAGTGACTACAATGATAACTGTAGTTGTCCTCTCTGGCGTTTGGATTGATTATCTTTTCATGCAGAATGAATCAGAACCTCAAGAATACAAAAATGCTCTAATTAGTGCAATCTACACGATAACTATTTACACTTTATTCTATGCCTACCTCCTGTCCATTGCTTTTCAATGCCTACCTCATTTAAACGAGAATTTGGAAGAAGTTCAACCCATTGGCAAAGGATTTGGAGTCGTTTGGAGATTTTTTGCAAGAAATCCTATTAATGCTGCAAAAACACTTCTTATTTCCGAGTTGGTCAGTACTCAGTAGCTAAAGCTCTCTTTTAATCCAATTGAGTTACAGACAGACATGGAATTATTATAGATTAAAAGACTTAAAGGAAGATAGTAAATACATTTAAATCCTCTTTTCTCTAGGTACTCAACAGCTACTTCTTCATCAGTCGCAAATTACCTTCTTTCATTTTCGAACGATTTTATTCTGGACACGAAGGTTAGACCACCTAACAGCATTTATCATTCTCATTCCCCATTTCCAAGTGCAAAAAGTGGGAAACTAAATCTCAATATGGGTGGGAAAATGGGAAATAGAAAAATTAAGCGTGAAATAGAGAGCTATTTTCCCAAGATGACGACTAATTTTCCAGTTCCCACTTTTCATTTCCCGCTATTTCCCAGGTGTCCAACAAAATTGTGTTGGAAATGGGAATATCCGAAACTATGCTCTTTATTTGCTAGCTAAGCTACACACGATAATGCGTTTCTCTAATTGTTTGCAGGAGATTACACCGCCCCACTTATCATCGAAGAGTTCGTTTTGAGAGGAATGCGTGTCGTTTTGGGATTCGTTGGGATTTTCTTGATTATCATGGTATGACAGTTCCCTTACAATACGCACATTCTACAACAGTACACAATACACCTACTAATAATACTATACCGAGACGAGAATGTTTTGAAATAGAATGTGGAAACAATTACTGTTGTTTACATTAAAGCTCCACATTATAATCTTCCACTATCCTGTAATTCTGTTTAACATATATATACTTAGATGGATGGAATTTTTTGTACACCTGGAAAAATTAAATTGAAACAAACTAAAACATTTCGCAACAATTTAAATTGCAATATGTAAGATTATAAATATTCAATTTTGATTTCCAATGATATGGTAAATGGATATTATTGCATTTTGAACCTGAATCTAAGGATTTCTATCAGTCATGACAGTATTTTAAAATCCCACAAAAACAATGAAACTTTTATTTCTCAATTAAAAAACAGGGGATATGAGAATGTCCCATCAATGTCGTTTTCCGGTGTAAAATAGAAATTGAAAAAAATAAATAGAAATATTTTGCTCACATTAATCTAAATTAGTCTTAGATTGATAATAATAGCACTGTGATAATTTGTATTTTGTTGCGAGTTGTTAAATGATTGAGAATGTTGCAATTAAAGATTGAATGTTAATTTAATTGCAGGGTCGGAATCGCATGATGCGTTATTGGTCAGCCGTTTATTTTGCAACGATTGTTGTAAGCTTCGGGATATTTTTCTTCCTATTCATTGAATGGTCGGCAGAACACGTCGTCCTCACTTATGGATATCTCGTCTACTTTGCAATCAACATTTGTTACAGAGCAGTAATTCTGTTTGTGTGTCTTCTCTTTGCACAATTGCAAGAGTCCAGTGATTTCGCATTTGTAGCTGAATTTAACTAACGATGTATATGCTAAGAATATCAATTTCTAGTTTAGCTACATATTGTAATATTTTTAAACTACATAAATACTTAGACTATTAAGAATTAGCTAACTGTTATATATGCAAATAGATTCTTAATAATGTAATTCCATTGTTGTACCGACAAGATATGTTATTATTAATGTGTTGAAAGTGTGCTAATTAGTAATTAATATAATTACAGTTTAGGATTGTAAATTAGAAGCCTCATCAATTAGCCAACAGAATGCGTGCAATATTTTATGCATCTCTTTACCTACGACCTACATCCATACAATTATCACTCACTGACAATGTTATCATCTAGCCACTAGTATTTTTATTTTATTCCCTATATAGTCAAAGCTCAACAGACTACTACAGTATAGCTATATATACTCAATTTCTCTATCACCAGATTCCAAAGTGAATTTTAAAGTAGGTAGCTATAAATTCCTGGTAATAGCTATGTAAGTTATTTGTATATTAAAATTCTTTGAATCAAATCAGTCTGATTCAGCCATACATAAATGTAATGTAATGTACCTTATAAACTGTAACCTGTAACTTCAGAGATGAAATGTGTGTATGCATGATTTTCAATAAAGTACAAATAACTTTATTATATCAAACAAAAATTATATTATATGTCCGCATTCTTCTTTTGACACTTTATGTAAATATGTTCCAGCTATAAATCACTCCTCTTTTTTATACATCATAAAAATGTTGCTATACTCTTCTAACCTTGTCATTTTCACTCAATGCTATGCATAACTTACGAAGTTACGAATCATTTTTATGTACCTACATAAAAATTCTATCATAATAATCTAAGTTTTATAGGCACGTGGATATGCACGAAAGAAAAATTCAATTTACGAAATATATTTTTTATTATTGTAAACAATCTACGTGAAAACTGCAAAACTCTAAATGTTAAGCGTATAATATTATTAATATATTCACCAGTATCAAAAGTCAACCCATAGAAATAAGTGTATCAAAATTTAAAATAGTGCACTTGTTGCGATATTTTGGAATTAAACTTTTTATAATTTCTGGGATTCCCTATTTCAAATCTATCTCTTTTTAAGAAAAAGATAAAAAGTGCGTTAAAATTACAGACAAAATAAAACATTAAAAGTGAAATAGCAAATAAAAGTTACAATAGTCAATAGGGAATTGAGGTTTTTTTATGGTAGTGATCTGAATGTAAAAAAGCTAAGTGTAGTGTGCATTAGTATGTATTGGAAAATGCTAAGTATGCTCATCAGCCTAATATTAGTGTCTTTGTTCTGTAGCCGCATGTGAGGACTTAATTTAGCAAATACTTGCCGTTATATTTGCTAGCAACGATATAAATAGAAAATGTTCTGCACTAATATTTATACGAAGAGTGTTAGTGTCTGTTGAGCATTGGATTTTAGTGATTAGTAGCTGGAGCTATTTAGTCCACATAATTTTATTTGCTATATAATTGAAAATAGAATGAGGGATGAGAGGAAAATATAGAGCTTTTAGTACATTGTCACAGCGTCTGTGTGATGAAATAGTTTGAGAATAACTTTTAAGCACATCCACTAGCTACTTAACTATTGTGCACAATATTTTTGTTACAATTTCCCATTTGAAGGGGAAATCATCAAATCCCATCCACTCACTAACTACTCCCTACTTACATAGTAAAATTCAGTTTTGATTCACTTTCTGTTTAGAGTTACAGTTTTTACGCTATTTTATACAGTTCAGATCATATTAGGAACATAATCATGAGTATAAGTGAATCTAGAATAACCTATAGAGACTCCCATTTATGTTAAACTAGTAGGTACCCACTGTAATATTGTCATCTAATAATATTTGCTACTCTTCTGGACTGTAATAATGTGATGTCCTTAGAGAATACTTCATTCAGCACGCAACCAACATCCGTTCTCATTGACAATCAACAATAAGTTAGTTTATGCAGATGAATTCTCTGCTGCAGTTTTACTACACCCAATTCTACAAATATTTTCTATTACGTTTCGCATATTCTAGAAAATAATTTTTCCTAATTTTAAACATTCCCTTCAAAAAAAACTCCTAATTTTGGCATAAAACACTCAATTATTAGCGATTAGGTTAAATCTTTGCATATTTCACAGATTAATTTGCAAAGAGAAAATATTGTACTTGTACTTGGGATTTCAACGCTAGATAATTAATGTGTGTATGTAGAATTTCAATTAAAACGAAGAATCAGATACCCACATCATGATAAGCCCTTGGTTAAGATTTGGGCTTCCCATGGGAAGTGCCTTAGTCCTCTTAGCATTCATGGAATCGGTAATTAACATTTTTTAAACTTTTTTCTAATATTTCAAATTTTAGCACCCATGGAAATTTTTTATTTTGAAGAAAATGATATTTTGTAGACACTGGCTTTATTCTATGTGGTAATTGATTTCGGCGGATCTTTAGCATTGGAAATGGACTATTCCATATCAATCAGTAAGACCATACACAAATATTTGCGAATTTACCAGATTTAACTTTGTTTCATTAGTAATAAAATTATTTGTGGCATAATTTTCATTCATATTCCAAACATATTTACCTAGGTGGTCCAGAAATAGTTTTACTGCTAGTGATGATAGTCCAACTTATAGCGAGTTTCGTCACGTTATGGTATGGTGTCGTCATAAAGGTAAGAAAAAAAGTTATCTTCCTCGATAAAATAATTTTCTCAAAAATTGAAATAATTGCAAGTGTAAAAAATCAATGTGTGTAAAATGATGCAGGGTCTGAAAAGTATGATGATTGCATGGATGGTGACAACAGGGATAGTGGCAGGGATAATTCTAGCCATTATAATTATATACGTCGTGCCTGAGTTCCAATATTACACCACGAGTGGGATTTTAGGGATGCTGTACAGCACATTGTTTTACCTGTTCTATGTCGGCTACGTTCTTCATTTGGGATTTCGCTCTCTGCCCATGTTTAGTACACTGGAAGAAATATCTCCTGCTGGAAAAGGACTTTACAATGTCGTCTCTTATTTCATGTCCAGTGCTCAAGATGCTGCGATGTTGGCCGTCATGTCAGAAATAGTATGAGCCAAAGATTTTCCCATTCATTCATAATCCTCACAATTGCAATTGTCACAATTCTATTTATACAAATGACCTACTTTCATTTCTAGGTACTTAACACAGAAATATTCTTGGAACGACAAGTTTTACGCTTTGTTTTCGGTTATCAATTCGTTGGCCATGAAAGTGAGTTTTAAATTGAAATCCTGTCGATAGGAATTTAATTCACTTTCTGTAATTTTGAGAAAATCCCTATTGTGCTATGAAATTATATTAGACACTTAATAATAATGACAATAATGAGCTAATTAATATTTTTGTATATTTTAGAGGACCACGATGCTGCAATTTTGACAGAAGAAGTCATCCTGAGGTTTGTACGCATTGCTCTCGGTTGTGTGGGATTTTTTCTTATTATTCGGGTAAGACAATGTCTATGTTAAAGTAAAAGGAGCATTTAGATCTGTGATAATTGTTTAGAAATTATAATATTTGTTTCTACAGGGAAAAACACAATGGCTACTGAAATGGTGCATTGCCTACGCATCAACAATCGGGATTACCGTCATCATTTTCCTCTACTTGATATTTGAATGGAGTGCAGAGCATATGGTCTTGACACTGAATTACTACATTCTTCTTTTCGTCAATTTAGTCTACAGATCTGGTGTCCTCTATGTCTGCCTTCGTTACACCGAATATTTCGCTAGACATGCAACACATTTGAGAGAAGTTGCTTAATTCCCGAAAATATTAATTGTCTGTAGCCTTATTATGTGTTTCCTATCCATAGGTTGAATGAGATTGATAGAGTTCGGAAGTTTGAATGAGTTTATTCCTATTATTATTGTTTTAAAATACGGTAACCTACATTATATTAATTACACAAAATAAGATAGCTTTTTACTTACTGTGCCGGCGAGTTTAATGGAATTCTTAATTTTAATTATTTATTAAAAGCAATTTATTATTGCACATCACTCACTGACAGAAAACAGAATAGATACCTAACCATTGATAAAAGTAGTGTAGTTTTGTAGTGAAGAGAGGAATGTTGATTAAAATTGTTTTGGAAAATGAAAATTGATTACTTGTACTGCTCCTTTTTGTATTCTCTCATGTAATAAGGTCAACTTTAAGTCTCTCAATATTATTACTGGCATGTTTTGTTAGAACGAAAATGGAAAAGTTTTTCAATTTTCTTGTAGGTACTCCGAAAGTCTCTGGCATTTGTCTACTTACTTCCTTATGAATTTTTGAGTGAATGCAACTTTGTGAATTGATGGTGGAAAAGAGAATATTGAAATGTAGTTAATAATAAAAGAATGGAATTCTGTTATTTAAAGAGAATTTTTCATCCTCTTTGTTCTGATTTTGTTTTGCATTGAAAATTTCATTCTGAAAATATGCAGGTCGTCATCGGAAATCTTTGTTTTTGTGCGATTACATTTTTTATTGGGACAGTTTTCTCAAATGAAACTACATCATCATCTAGTTCAAATTCTTTATTTGAATTAATCAAAGTAGTGTTGAAAACGTTCAGTAATGAAAACTGTTACATCGTTTTACTAAACTTAAAAGAAAATGAGGTGACAATGAGAAAGGAAGAAATTCCACAGAAGCTGGAAGAAAGTGTTTTATCACCTTATTCTATTATACAGTTGACAATTTCAGCGAAAACAAATGTATCGAACCTGCAAAAGCGATTTTCCAAATCCTACTGTTTTTTATTTCTAATAGAATTTGACGGACGCTTCGAAGAACAGTCTGGTTTAATCGCAATTGATGATACAATCGATTTTATTCTACAACTAATGAGACCTGGATCAGTTAATAGGGGAAAATACATTTTCTTCAATTACGAAAGAAATGGCGGAAAACCGAAAGTGATTACAAATCCAAGACTAGAATTTTTCAGAGAGAAAATAGAATTAGTAAACGTGATGAAAACTAAAAATACTATTATTTATTCCTATTGTGCTCATTGTCCGAAGAAAATCGTATTCGTAGGATCTTTCTCTTTGAAGAAGCAACTGCAATTGTATAATCAAGAAACTATTTTCCCTGATTTCTCCAGAGATTTATATCATACAAAAATATATATGGTTGAGCAATACTACGGATCATCATTTCCTCCTGAACTAAAGGAGTCCCTATTCAGAGTGTTCAAGTATCATCCAGATCTTAGAATGTTACAAGTAATTATGAAGAGAATGAATTTTTCCTTGGATTATTTTCCGTTGGATACATCATCCATTCCATTGGTTTTCAATGGCTACGCGGATTTCATCGCAAAAAAGAAATTTGTAATTGGTTTTGGCTTTCGGGTCATTGATCGGAAGATATTATCAAAACTTGAAATGAGTGTCCCTTACGACGAACAAAGAATATCTTTCTTATCAAGGAAAAAACACAGAAAATTTGAATTGATTGGCTTCCCTAAGAGTATTCAATTTGGGATCCTCCTACATTTACTTTTACTTCCATTGTTATTCATTATTTTTGACAAAAAGTACTTCGGGAAAGGAAAAAAACGTTCGAAATGGTAAGACAACTTTTCCAAATCACATTTAAGGATGAAATAATAATTAAGAATAATAATTGAAAGATATTTAATTTTTTATAGGTCCCTTTTTGGAAATTGGTTCTATTTTCTAATTAGAATGATATGTCTACAAGTTCCTCATGCTAATTCAAATCGTTTGAGAAATTTTACAAAAATAATCTTATTCTCTGCCTGGATGGTGAATATTCTTAACGCTTCGATTTACAAAATCGGTTTAACCCAGAAATTGACCGTACCTGACTTAAATCCAGAATGGTTAA
>JAAAYG020042590.1:0-46356 GCA_009936455.2 Tomocerus minor
ATTCAAATATACTGAAGTATTTAGCCATTGACGGAGTGGCTATTTTGGCTGCAGTACAATATGCGACAACTATTTTATAACATTTTTCCGAAAGTTTTTCAAGGACCCTTTACTGGCAGTGAAAGATATACAGCATTATTGCCCTAATAATGATTTGATACTAGTGCTACTAATATTATTATTATTAGACAAGAATCTCGTAATGTCCCTAATGCACTACTGTGAAGAATGACTTGGTATATTATTAGTATTATTACTATCTTTTGTATATCATCATTAGTTATTTAGCAGGAGACTTTTGAGAAACTAAAGGAAAGATCAAAGCAGGGAACCTTGAATATGTTTATCTGATTAGGTTCGCATAACGAGAAAAATAGAAATTTGATATAGTCAATAGTTTATCACCTGCATCTTAAGGGAAATAATGAAACTTATTTCAATAATCACATTTACCAAGAATAAGAAAATAGGAAAGTACGTGGAGCAAATTAATGCATGGTGGAAAATGTGGTTAGATTTGGCATAAAATATTTATTTCTACTACTTCGATCCTGAAAAAAGCCTACAGATAACATACTCATTTTCTTATGAAATGAACGTAAACCAGGAAAGGATAATAGTACTTGTAAATGACTACTCTATCTTTGAAAAAACTACAGATAGATGCATTATAATGAATGTGGACCTATAGTTTTTGTACTTTGTAAGTTAGCACTTGAAACTTATGGTTTTAAGCTCACTTAAGATTGTGACTGACAAAAAAAAAGAAAGCATGAATAAACAGTTTGGCATTTTATTAAATTAGTTTTCATCAGGGAATAATGGGGTTTTAAGACAAAAATTCATTAACTCGTTTTAAAACGAACAGCAAACCTATCAGTTCTAAGTACACATTTTTAGGAAGGATTAATTGACATTTAGAATGATGGTTGTTGGTTGTTAGGTAGCTAGTGATGATGAGTCTCTGTGCTGAACATGGCTCTTCTCAGCGTGGGCGATATTTCTTAGACACACATACCTATAAAGCTTTTTAAAGTACAATGAAACTTCAGTAGAGTATCAAAGCCCTTCTTCTGCTTGGAGAATTGGAGTTGTTGCTTCAACGGAATAGTAATTAAAGTAGAGCTAGGCATCCAGTCCAATAGCTCTATGCTCATCTTAATTGTTGTGCAAATATGATTTGTTCAAATTAAATTGACTCTGCTCAGAATCTTAGAGTAAAATGCGAAGTCTTTCTCGTTAATTAAAAACGAAGGAAAGAGCGATGCATGCGTTAAGCAGCACAGTGGCAGTTTGCTAAAATGCTCATTGTAATACTGCTCACAACAATCTCCTGAGGGATGGTGAACTGATAATGCTACTACTAGAACCTAAAATCTAACCTTTCAAGATGTTTGCTCTTCTTTACTTCACAGTGAATGATGATTCACTGCACTCTTCTATGTTGACTTGGGCTGAGTAGTCCTTATTTGGAGGATGTCACGTTCAGGAGTCAGTAGCCACTTTACTTAGCCAAAGCTTTTATCATCGTCTACAGGAATAGTGTCAAATAGAGCATTGTGTCAATAAAATTCCTCCTTTTATTATATAACCCAATTTAGTTTCATTTCATGTGTGTGCGTGGTAAGGCTGTAAGTGACTGGCATGCAAGTAGCTAACTAGAACTTTTCGTAAACAAATCTCTGGAATTAGTCATTAATCTTGATTTGATTAAAATTCCAAACTTAACGAAAAACTTATTTCTGCAAACAATAGTCTAGTCTAAAGTACAGCATTGCAAATATTGCAATTGCTTGAGGCAGCGTTTCCACTACAATTTCGAATAAATAAACTTAGTTACGCTTTTTGTTTTGTATATGTGTTGGATTTTTGGATATTCTTAATTATATTGAAAATGTTCTTTTTGCATTATGTATATTTCAAGCTATCCCATTTTTTTGAATTACTATGCAGTAAAGTTATGCTAGAGCTTGATTAATTGCTAATAATATCCTGTGGAAAAAGAGGCATTTTTAGACTGCGCCTGGGAGGATGGAATGAATGCATGGTAGCCACACAAAATGAAAATAAAGCCTGATTTATCATATTATGAGTTTCTTTACAGAACTTTTCATTCACCTCCCATCCACCCACATGAACTATGCAGGGTACGTGCGATGAAATATGATATAATAAACGGTGCAATATGATATATTAAACTTAAAAATGTATTATGAACATGAACCTGACATGGTTATATAACCAGGTTAGGTTAATATTGCAATCTCAGCTATGTGAAATATTATAAGACAAATAATATGGACAATAGCATCCTACCAAGTATTGTCTAACATTTCTGCTTTCCCTTTTCTGTTATTAGTGTACTTTATGTAACTACTCGCTAATTTAATCTACTAGGAAATTGATTGTTTACGTATTGAAAGATGCCGGTATAAATTAGGGCGAAATAAAAATGCGTGTAACATAAACACATTTTACATCCAAGTAGAGAGAGGAGGAATCTATACTTGGGGCTTTCATTTGTTTATTTATCTTTGCGCTACTAACATGTGAACACACATTTATTTGATTCCTGAGAATTCGCACATTACTCTTTTGCATTTCATATTTCTATGTCCACACAGACACGCATACATTACCATGTATTGATTGTGGATGAGGGAGGAACTATTTGCTCTGAAAAGCAAACCACACACTTAACGTCCACTCTTCACCAACGTATCTATCTAGGGATGGATGGGGAAAAATCTATTTGCATTCTCATTTACTAGTATAATGTCTTTTAAATAGAGAAGTACATACATATATGGACGTACAGTGGAGCATAAAAGATTTTAAAATCAAATTTCATTAGAAAAACGTTGGAATTTGTCGTTCTTTGTCAATTCTGCAATAGTTTCTTTACTTTGTCTCGCTTCAATGATGTTTGTACTAGAGATCTGAGGCTCAGTTCTTTCAGTTCCACTTCGTAAGAATGTGCATTGAGTATTGAGCCTATTTCTTAAAGTACACAGCAAGCAGAGAGCACAATGGTCGTGAAGAGTACAGAGAGTGAGTCACTCGACTATCTATTTCCAAATGTGACACTCAAAGAATTCCCAAAGGAGAGCCTTTCTCTTGTGGTAATTTCGAGTACACAGAACGGAAAAAACACGTAAATGTGCGAGGAGGTTTTATTTACATTTTTCATGTAAATTGGTTACAGAGAGAGTATGAGGATGGACTGGATCGGAATAATGTGCTGGAGGAACTCAGAGAGCGCTCGAGACTAGGAGACAATACCCTTGACGATTTACAACCAGAAGAAACGGATGCAGACAGATGGTCACGGGCTAGAGGATTCTCCCGAAATTCGGGAACAGTTTCTTTGGATGATGTCCTCATGAAGGTTCCTACGAGGGAAAACGAAAATTACAATTCTGGAGACGAGAGAAAAGAGTATTTCAAAGCCAGTGTCCGTGGATATAATCCTCAGTCTATATTTCGACAGAAAGAAAACCCAAATTCCAGAGCTACACTTTTATTGAATGGTTTGAGGAAAAAATCAGTGAAAAACTACGCTACCTACCCCCAATACAAACGACAAATCCTCTACAGACAGTGCTTCTTCAATCCAATCTCTTGTTTCTAAAAAGTGATGCATTCCAGATCAAAATCTGCGCAAATAATTGTGCTGTCATGTCTTTGTCTCAGAAATTATCTATCTAGTTTTTTGCATGTCTATGTCTAATGTGTAAGTGTCAAAACAAATTATAATGTCATTTTTGGTGCTTCAGAGGATCTCAAAAAATCATACTGCATACATTAACCTACTTACTGCTTCTCATAATTTAAAAAAATAGAAAAACACTATATCATCTTTTAGGGATAAAAATGCTAACTACTGACATTAATTAAGTGTTCACTCACGTTATACTTAGGTGCAATTATTTTTAAGGTACTTACCTCACAATGCCCCTTCACAATTACATCTAGGAAACTATATTGTCTGCCTGAGTCTACCATCTTCCCTACCTAAGGTAATAGTGATAAATGTTATTTGTAACTAAATATTTATTACTTCTGTATATTCATTAATTAATTACACAATACATTTTCTCTGAGGTAAATGTTCTTACCTATTTTTGTCCAATAAATACAAACTTTCATAAATTATGTAAATCGTATTCTAGAAAATGTCCTGTAAACTGTAAACGTAATCATATGTGACATGTCTATAAGACGCATATATACTGTAACGATTCATTATTAGAATTTCCGTAAAATTGTGGATTTTTCTGAGTATTACTGTGAGCTACTTGATAAATGTGTAAATAATAGATAATTATATGTGTAAATGGTCACTAGTAACTATCATGAACAAAAATGGGTAGAATTTAGTGGCCTTGGATTTTGAAGGAATTCGTCTTGGAAGGGGTGAATTTTCAAGGACAAATTGCTTCTTCTTGGAACTGATTATAACTGTAGGTGAAAGTAGCTGGGAAATATTATTGCGTAGGTTTACTTCATTTGGAATCCTTCGGGAAAGGTTTAATTCTTCTTGGGCTGGTGATGTGTGTTAAAGATAGAATGTGAGAAGTACATCATCACACAAATTAGTAGCATACCTATGGTACTTTTGCACAAGCTTGCCTACTTCTATCTATAAATATGCTAAAATCTACATGCATATCTATAAATGTGTACTTCCTACATTCTTTCTTTTACACACATCATCAACCCAAGAGGAAGTGAATCTTTCCCGAACGGTTCCAAACCAAGTAAACCTATGCAATAATATTTCCCAGCTACTTTCAGCCTACAGTGACAATCAGTTCCAAGACGAAGCAATGCACCCTAAATAATTCACCCCTTCTATGAGGAATTACATCAAAATCCAAGCTCTATAAATTAAAGTCAAAAATTGACGTAGGTATTTTAGATTAGAGATCTTACCTTTATCTCTTAGTACCACCTTACCTTAAAATTTAGACCTATAGCTACTCTATATACTTATAGTTATAATTAGATATCTAATTACCCTATGAATTAATTAAGCAAAGCAAATATCAAAAACACCGTAATAAATGTCTCTATGCAAGCTGTATAAAGCCTAATGTGACACTCTCACCATGAATTCATAATTCAGAGGATTGTAGGTATAGTGTGTAGATAGCAATAGTAATAAAGTACAGTAGTACAAATTGTTAACTACTACAGGTGCTTCTAAAAAGTAACTTCAGCTTGCTGTCGATAAACTTTATCGTTATTATTTTGAATGTGCTGTTGGTAAAGAATGTTACTGTACTGTAGATGAATTATTGGAATAAGTAATTTTAAAAAATCATCAATTACTTACATGTTAATTAAACATAATCTTGAAACTCAAAATTGGGCTCTAAAATTAATTCCACATTCATAATATAAATGAATTAATCTTATTGATAATCTTGCCAACTCCCTTTAGGTAAACATTAAACGCATATACCCTAAATCTCAATTTGTGACCGAGTTTTATTAACATAGTTGTTTGTTTATTGTTCGTTAGTAATCTTTATTTATAATACCAATTTTTATTATTGATATTGTGTGTAGAGTGTAGGTGTATATTACAAACTACGAATCATGTTAGGTTGTTGAAATAAAAAGTATACATGGATTATTCAGTTTTACTTTAAAATATTTTTTCCAAAATCAAAAGATTTTTCTTCCTCATTTATTATTCATTTATTATCAATTTATAAAATTATATTATTGGCACACTCAGGGAATGTGGCGAATAGTCTGTGACAAGCTAGAGCTATTGCATTATCATTAAGTAAGTATCTTGTGAGTGCACATAGCCTGATTCTCTTTTAGTTTGTTAAGGACGATGCTTGGTATTTCCCACTGGCCACCAGGCAGTAGGCACAAAAACAATTCTCGCTTTCTTCCTTCTCTTTCTGCAAAGCAAAAATAATTATTATAGCATTTTGCCCAAGTGCGTGGGTGTAGAATTGAGATACATCATTGGAATGGAACTTCCAAGTTAATTAACGTATCAAAATCTTAGAAGGGCACTACGTTTTTCGTTAACCTGGGAGAATTATCCAAACAGTTCTTACATCTAAAACATATTTTTAGTTATGAATATCAACTATCATTTACATTTATTACATACCTACGTGTTTAGAGCTAGAGCTGGATGTAATTCCATAATGCTAGAATATAAGTATGATATTAGTCATGAACAGGATATGCTTTCCATTAATAAATACTGATTGCATCCAAGATTACTGGTTATAAAGGTAATTTGTTTTTTGAAATTACGATACACTAGCACAATCGCTTCACTTATGGAGTTCAACCAATTTGTTGTTAGGTAGGCATTCAATACTAATACAGATTATTATTTACCATTATGTATACTTTCATCTACAGTAGTCTGAATTCGGGATCGGGATAAGTCGGCCGCACCCGGCATCATTCAGGATGTATATATTTTCAAGGGTATGCGTATGTAGGTAAAATGTTATCTTACGAATAATAAACTTAAAGCTAATAATTCTCCGAACTAATTTCCGGGATTGAAATTGCAAAACTAAATGAACTGAATGCTTTACCATCCCGTCCTGCTTCTGAGTCTGGAAAGTCAGATTTGTCACTCACAATATAACTGCTGTGCGTATGTACATGCAACATCGTATAGAAGCAGTCGCAGAGTAAAAGCTTTTCAATGGAAAATATCTAAATCCTTTGTATACCTAATACCTGTACAAATCTATAAATACTCTTGCAAAATCATAAGACGAATTTTAGCTCCAGACTCACTTTCATAAACTTTTAGAAGATATACTGACATAGATTTTCTATTTTGTATTCAACACGTTAGTTGAATATACGTTGGTGCACCAGACAAAGGTGAGAAAGGTTTTCCACGTAAAATGAGAAAGGTTTTCCCGTTCACAACATCTCTAATTCTAAACACACGCACATTGTAGTCTGTATTCTGTATCGGCTTGAGTTGGAAATATTTATTGTGTGTGGGCCATTGATATAGTAAGGTATGGTTTATTTTGTGAAAAGTAGGTAGGTAGACCAACATGCAATAGAGTTGCCCGTGTCAATAGTCAACAGAGATCAAACGCAATGCCCACGTAATCGCTTTGAGATTTTCATGTGACACATATCATAGCCATCTCCTTGGTCGTTAAGTAAATGAATCAATCGTTTTCGTTAATGTTATGTGGTAAAGATGCAGCAAATTGCAAAGTGCAATGTACAAATTATTGCGACGAGGATTTTTTATATTTTCCTCGTAATTTCTTCAAACGCCCACAAGGAGACTCACTGTGACTTTCATCAGAGGAAGATGATTCAGGAATTGATACAAGAATATGGTAGCGTTAACAATAAATGATACAATCTGTCGTCACATACTTAGTGCCATTTACTATGGACTTAGACTTGTGGTGACGTATTCGGTGTAATCAGTAATAGATAGAAACGACTAGCTTGCACTCGTAAGTAAAAATCGGAAGTAAGTATGAATGTATGAAAGTGTGACGATTGATTAGCATTCCACCAACTAGCGGCTTTGACTTGAATTGAGAGTGACGCAATGATTTGGAAAACGTAGACGAAAATGTGCACAGTTTTTGCATAAATGTAATCGTTTCCGAGTAAGACGTCAGTGCAGCTAAGTGGGAGTCTACATAGTACTCCTATTAGATTACGAACTGCACTTTACATATATTATGTAAATGAATAAAGTAAAATGCAAAAAGGTAAATGCTGTGTTCTGGATTTTCTCCACAATGATTCATGGAATAATGCGTATAGTAACGGAATGAAATATTTTATGATTATTGAGTAGGAAGTTGAATCCTATAGTCCATAACCCACACATATGAGAAATTATGGAAAGCAAAAGACTGCAAAACGTAGTTTGGATTGTGCATGCTTATTGTCATGTAACATATGCGATCCCCAAACTCCTTTTGCATTCTGTGCAGTGGCATATTAAATATTGAAATGCTGATTAGCCAAATATATATTCAGAGTGAGTTTTTCCATCTGTAATGTCTAACGAACTGGATAAAATAACGGCTACAAATAATATGCCTCTGTTTCGGCATATAATATACAATTCGGATTGCCCGAAAATTTTATTCTATATCACCAAATGTCAAGTGAATGTGTAGGTATCTGAACATATAATGGCTTCTGTCCTGTTCATGTTAGTTGAATTGGACATGACAATTTCAGCCGGACATCCGAGTCAATAGCATTTGTTGCAGTTTGCAGTGAGTAGCGAGCAAAGTACAACAATGAAACCCTTATGTATTGGTAGGCATGTTTCATTTCTTGTGTCACATTACAAATCGTCACTGGGGAATGCCCGTGCACTTGGCACAACTCTCTTCTTTGTTGTCAATCACATGGCCAAGTTTCTATCTGAGGAATTTTAATTGCCACAGAATCGAGGACTTTATAGGAAAAGCCGGAGAGTAAACACATTTTCTATACATACATATGTCAGGAATAATTATTACTAAAGTCGATATAAAACAGAAACCTATGCTGTTGTAACTTGTATAATATTTGCACATTTTCATGGTATACGGCATTGCAAATGCATTTGCAATGGCTCAAACGTACGTCCCATATCCCCATAATATAATCCATATGAAAAGTCTAAACGAACAACCATATGATAATCCTAATGAAATATGCGTAGGTGGATCAGAAGCCCTAACATCCAAAAGGAAGAGAATGAAAATAATATATCACTTTTATTATTCCACGTATGAATTACAAGTCAGTACGTACGTACGTGATCACATTACCATTAGTAGATAACACCCGTTTCCGAAGGCTGATTTTTTCCAATTTCCGTGTTACATAAGTATCAAATTACAATTAAGAGATACATATTGAATGGCATTATCTAAAGATGAATTCGATTTTTTACCGTATGCAAGTTCCAAAAATTTTGGATTTTTTTAAGCCTCGGGAAGTATCTGATAAATTCTTGGTATCTATAATTGAAAGGGTGTACCGTTCCGGCCTAGCAGAAGCAACATTAATAAATAATATCAAAAAAAAAACAAAATATTTGAAACAATAGGGATGCTGAATGTAATCCTTAAACTACTAAAAGGTGGAGAATCTCGCTTCTCCAGAAATACCTATTTGCAACAGTTTGCAAGTAATACGTGAATTTCATCCAAAAACTGCAAACTGCAGTATGCTTTGAATTGTGACATATTTTTCAAGTATTTACTTATTTTTCCTTGATATCTAATTGTCTTAGAGATCGAAGAGACTGAAAGAATCCTCCGTTATAATTATTAAAGTAGTAGACAAGCTGATCGTCTGAAAACGGGCAAGTTGAATATTTTCTTATACACTCATCCGAGCGTTTTACTTGATGACCTTCATAAGCCCCTTGGAGATACGGGTAGAACGACCAGTCTTTTAATTGCATAACATCCAAGAATCTAAGACAAACATGCACATATCAATGTATGAAAAATGAAATTAATAAATATTTCTCATTTTTGAATTTGTATTACTTGACAACTTGTTCCAGAGCAGTGTCAACCCCTTGGAATTTGATGAAGCGAGCATCTTCGGATTTTCTATCTTCCTTTTCACTGTCGGAATCCCTAGATGAAGGTTTTCTTGTGGTGGTAGTTGTAGTTGTGGTGGATGTGCTATCTCTTTCAGCATCTTCTTGTCGTTTGGCGATCATTTGGCACATAATTTTCGGGATACATTTGAGTTGGTCAAACTTGTTCACTCTTTCCATGATCCCTTCCATCGTGCCAAAGCTAAGTAAATTAGCGATGGAGGACAAGTCTGTAAGGTCACCAAAAGCAAACTTGGGTATAGTTTGTGAACTCAATTGATTGGACGAGGCCGGAGGTTGAATTGTGTTGTAAACATTTGTAACGGTGGACGAAGAAGAAACTGGAGAAGTTTGTGTGTGTCCATTGGGGTGATATTCATAGTAATTCTGTTGCTTGTGAACTAGTTCTGACTTTAGGTAATGGTTTTCTGGTGTATGATATTGATTCTGAGCCAGGTGTAATGGAAGTCTTAGTATATTTTGAAAGAAACCAAGAAATTTCGGCTCACGATCACGATTAGAATTTCTTTTCGTACTATTAGAACTATTATGACCTTTAATATCACTTTCCGTGCTAGTGTTGTTGTTGAGGAAAGGCGTGATCGTGTTATTAACTTGTAAATCCTGTGTAGCTATTGAAGTCTGGACGTTTATGCTAAGAGTGAGAGCGACTATCAAGAAGGGCAGGAGCAACAACATCATGCTATTAGTATTTGTTTTTTGACTCGAGAGAGCAACCTGCATGATTTTCGTTACCGCCACGGCAAAATAAAACAACTAAACAACAAACTACTGAAACGAAAGTGAAACTGTTTTTCCTTGTTATTCACTTCTATGTTCACTGTCGATTGTCGACAACATCGGGCATATACAAAAAGAAAAGGAAACTTTCCACGCGATGCAATGCAGTCAATAAATAAATACCCAGAAGTCTACTCCTTTTGTGTACATTGCAAGGAATTGCATCTTCCCTTTATTACTTATGCATACATTCACATTAACATGGCATGTGAGCATACAAGTTTAATTTTAAACAACAAAACCGGGTCTTCAGCACATAGCTTTGCATGCATATGCACGTTGCGTAGTTCTGTTTAGTGGCCATTTCGTCAGTCTTTACAAAATCTCTTAAGCAATTCTCTAGCTACGTACAGAAGAGTTGTATTTCCTAATCTAGTGAGAATCAGAATGCGAATGGAAAGCCAATATTAGACAAGCAAGAGAAGGTGGGATGAAAATAACGGCTATTGACCGGACTTACCATGACATACAGATGAATGTATACTGCCCAATTTGGACTGGTCCATTCACATTGAATCACTCACTCACAATCTAATCTTGCATTTGTGAGAGGTACAGTGTGATATATTCTTATAGCCAACTATTAAGGATCGCACTCGACTTTTATATGTTCATTTACACTATACAGTTATTGAATCTTTGGAGGTGGAGGCAGATAAAACTTTAAAAGGTGCTTTGTTATATTCTCAACATTTTCACTAGTAAGAGTCTTTGTGCTCAATGTGGGTAATGGGTTCATGAGGGCAAGTACCTAGCACTAAGACGCCAAATTCTATGAACTACGTCACTCTTTATTCACAACTACGTGACAAGCAACTAATAACCTACTAGATATCATTATCATAGTCATCTTCTACTAATACTGTTATAAACGGGAATGGATATATCATACTTTCGCTTCCTATATACTTTAAGATTCTACACAGTTGTTTATTTTCATGTTTACTCCTTTAAATTGCATTTGCATTCACTGCAGGCACAATTCAAACCTCTACACGTGAATGCACACAGAAGACTTGCAAATATACTACTATAATCTATTATATATACAGTATTTACACCTTTATATATTCACTAAGGATTTATGTGATGATCCTTCAAAATTACTGTATGTAACTACATTTACTTGCGTAACAGCTACTAGTGTCATTCAGCATAATAAGGAGGAAAATACAGTACAACAATTATGAATTAAACAATGAAATTATGCATTTCTGTGTTTACTACAAAACTGTTCCAAAACAGCTGTAATTCCAGAGAAATGTGTGTTTAACTGTAATATTAGTTTAGGAAGTGTTTTGAATAGTGACGTGAAAGCGTTTATGAATACTAGTATAACATGTAGCGTAGTATTAGAATAGTAAATGTAGTGGTATGGCGTATTAGGTGGTAGAGTTAGCGGTGTAATATGACCTTGAACTATTGACCTCGTACTATGTCAACAGCTGTCTTTAAACATAAGTAGCATGTTTAGAAACTTTGATTGAAGTATTAGTACAAAATTTATGTGTGACCTTATGACACCGTAATCGCCGTGACCCCATTTGTGAAAGTGTTCCTATTGACCTCTATGGATGACGCATAGAAAATTTGATTGTTGTGTTATGACAATGCGTTCTAAAGTTATCGTCGGAAGGACAGACAGACAGACAAAGTTATCGCATACGGAGAAATAACGTTTCTGTGAATAATGCTGACAATTTGGAACAAAAGCTTGAAAAATATGTCATGAAAAGATTTAGCGAATAAAGACAATCAAGGCGGATTTTGCATTCATTCGATGAAAGCCAACCACTACTAACTTTTAGCTTTTAATTGATTGTATGTTACTTACTGTCGCGTGTAAGCCAAGAATTACGTTATTCCGTCCTTTTAATGCGGACGTAATAAAGAACTGTGGCTAAGTATATGAAGTTAGGTAGCTAGCCAACGCAGTACTTCAATTTAATTTAATTTTCTTTCAGAGAGTTGGGAGTGGAGTTTGGAGTAGTAGGATGAAAGCAACGGCCTTACTAATAGTTACATGCATAATAGTTTCCAATTTAAAGTTCCCTTAACTTGCTATCCAACTAGGCAGTTTTAATTTCAGTAATGACATTTATGCACATGAATGTTTCGACTCAGTCCAATCCAAATATATGCATAGGATCCGTTTAGCATATTAATAATAGAAATTATCATAGTTGCAAATTTTGTGCATCGTCATTATTTCATTTACTATGTAAATTGATAATATCACTATACTCATGGTTATATTTACTTAGTTAGGTGTAGGGTGCACGCGGGACATGTGGGACATTCTGCGTTTCAATAGTTTGTATACTATGAAGATGGGAAAGTTTTCTTCCTAGCTGCCAACATCAGTTGTCTTACTACATACTTTTTTATTAGGTATACAGCTATCTAAATTGCACAATGCAATGTGACATTTAAGTTTTATTTAAATCGAAAACTTATCATATTTGTCGGTGATGAATGTAAAAGTGAAACAAAAAATAATAAAATATTTAGCACGAAATACTTCATTCTTAGGTCAATGTTATCTGATAGCCCTTTCGGAGTTATTATTGAACGAAATCGTTAAAAAAAATCACGAGAAATGCAAAGGTTAACTTTGAGTATTGTTCCCTCAATATACTCAATAATTATGAGGGTTAATGATGCGATGATACATTATAAATTGTCTTGTTGTATTATATTTATTGTTACGACGATATAGTAGTGTCAACAGGCTACAAATGCCCACCTACACAATATTAGAAAATTTATTCTTATACATTGGAAGTTTCATTTCATGTAGTGCATTATTTAAAAGATCAGACTGAACAACAATAAGCTGCATCGAATCATCTTAGAATTTTGTACGATAAAAGGGCACTATTAGAGAAATCGGATTAACTTTGAAAGCCCTCTGGTACGATTCGGAGAGTTAGTAGAAGTGCTATGCCCTGGGCTTTTCATTCATTCATTGTAGCGTGTAATTGAGAGCATTTCTTTGTAGCATTACATTCAAGCAGAATTACATCCGCTTTTTTGTCCCCATTCAATGTGACATTCACATTTTGTATAAGAGCTTTCAAGGAATGTTCTCATTTAATCTACTTTAAATGCTATTGTTACCGAGATTCAACTTGAATGAAACAGTTCGTCATTATCGGTACTAGACACAAATAACAACATTTCCTTTCTCCGCATTCAGTTTGTTTTCAAAAGACTCACTAGAAGAATGGGGCTAGTGGCAATGACATCGGAGATTATTCAGATTAGCCTACTGAACAGACGATTTGCGATCTAGAACATAAATGACAAGTTAAGTGCGAGCTTATTTCTACGTAATTCCAATTATACAATGAAATTGCAAGCTTACTCGTGAATAGTATTCCCACTTTTGAACTTTATGCGTAACATAATCTAATAGTACCATCGAAATAGTAATAGGATAGAGTTACTTGTGTCGAAAGTCTTATAATAGAGTTGTCTGCGTGGGTGATAAAAGTATTATTGATTTTGGAATTAAACTTGTGGGGAGAGAATATGACGATTTTTGATTTGCAAGAAGTTTACGACTCTACTTCTAGAGAGGATTCTTAACTTAGTTTTTATTTTATTTTTAATATTAGGTACAATTAGTATTTTATTTTCCTCACATTTTAGCAGTGATGTAAGCTGTGACGCTATTTCTTTGAAATCGGAGAGGAAATAATTATTGATCACCACTTATGCAATGCATTTTGTTATTATCAAAATATTTCATTGAAACTTACTAGAAACAATTCTTAAATTACGTTAAACAGTTTAACAGTTGCGATCCTTTCGTTTTTCTAGCTATATCAACAAGAATCGGAATATTTCCATGTAATTATTGCTAAAATGCAAATATCTCTGGAGAAATAACATTATTGTTTCCCGTTAGATAAATATTTTTGCAATACGTAGAGCTGCAAAGAATTAATCTATGTTATTTAATGAAGGAGCTAAGTAGATAGGTAGGTATGCAGGTAATTTTCATTTCAGAGTTAGCAAAATATCCTTTAATACCACTATATAATGGTGAGCTGGTATCTTTTGAAATTCCGTCAAGCACAGGTATTAAGCGGTATTAGTCTTTAGCACTCCAATTTTATGGCTAAATGATAGTAGTTATTTAGCGTCCATTCTGAATGTACCAACGTAAGTATAGGTAAGTATAGCTTACAGAGCGTAGTTGATTGGTTTTTGGTACATAGCTATATACAACTGGAATTAAGCTGTTTACAAATGACTTACAGGGAGAGCTAGCACTTCATTTGACCATAATCTGCAAATAAATCTGAGTCCACCTACACAATGTTGCATTTTTACTGCGCTTCTAAGCAGATTAAACATAATCTTCTGCACTAAAGAAACACGAAGCTATTTTGCTGAGTAACTGCCATGATTATTAACGCTGTAATCTTTACTAATTAATTATTAACTATATACCTATTCGTTAATACTTATTAGAGTACCGACGTCAGTAAAGTAGATACCTACTTCTCATCATGTCCATACTCAATGGTTTAACTTAAATGAAACATTTATTGAAATAATATTATTTATTTCGCCACAACAATTTACATTTACACTTCTGTTAACAATATAGCTATAGGTATCAATTACAGGGATCTGTGGTATTACGTTAAGTTGTACTTTATTTTCCTAAACAATAAAATAAAAGCTTCAATAAATATACTCGAGTATATATGGTACCTACTAAGAGAATCAGTTCGAATAATCCCTCCCACACCCACATAATACCAAATGGAAATATTTTCATTAATACATATATATGCAACTCAGTAAAATAATATCAACTTCTATATTAGGATTATTTGGGGCACTCAACTAATTAAAGCACAATAAAAGTTAGTATTGCTAATTACCTTTCTGTGTTTTCTACTATTTCGATATATGTACAATAATAATATCTTGTGAAATTCTGAAATTAGCAATTTCAGATGTAATTACTGACAGGTGCATCACACATTTCTGAAGAGAACAATTCATTCATAAAAGTATTAAGCTGCTTTGGCGGATCAGGGCAACTGGGGAAATGTGAATCGCAAGCTCTTCCGTTTCGGTTGGATCTTCCAAAGCTGGATCGTCCGAGGCTGGCTGCATAGTCATAGATATGAGCTGGAGTTCCAGTCGTATCTTGTTTCTCATCGCTATTGTCACTGCAATAATAATATTTATCATTAGTGGGCAATGACGTAAAATCACAGTTAGAGGATTGCCAACCAAAATGCTGACATTATTAGAAGCACCTGGCTGTTTTTGATATTAAGTGTTAACGATGGTTGGGCAAGTGGTCGCATAGGGAAAGTATTGATTTCTGAAAGCTTTAAGATATACACCTGTCTACATAAAGAGATGCCTATAGTCAAATCAAACAAGAAATAATAATATGTTTTTCGTCCTTTCTTTCCTTATTTGAGAGTAAAAGTTTTCAGTGATTATGTGCACGTGTGGGAGGACAACTACAGCCTGTGAGATTCTATCTCCTTCTCCATAATTTCCATGATTTGCTGGAAAAGGCTACCCAGTGCGCACTGTTTTGAATAGAACTTATGGCAAAGTGCAGGAGGAATCTCAGTGAAACTAACCGTATAAAGTAACTCGGGCTAACAGCCGTGTCAAATAATTGTTTAGTCGTCTATAGTGCTCTCTCTCTCGAAAGAGTATTAGGCGGGCATCCTAGCACACTTTTCTACTTTTGTTTCCACTATTTACAAACACATTCCGTTTCAGTCAGAGTTTAAGTATCTGATCCAAAGTAAAATGTATGTGGGGAGTAAGATAAGCACCCACGTAGGTGCCGAGGCAGAGATACAGATTTTCTACTTATCTTGGGAAAATGTTCATTCATCCTTGACTAGTTGGATGTTACACTCCAGCCTAACCGTACATAATGTCTCCGCCTCATTGCATAATGTGCATGTTGACGTCGAGTTAGCATCTTCATCTTCACTCAAAAATTCTGCTGTTGACCTCTTTCATCCTCTCTGCCTACGCATTTAGTCGACAATAAACGGACATAATGCACAGACACTTGCACACTCGCCACCATTTTATCCATTCCAATCTTCACTTGCACATTTGGTTACATAGTTTATTTCTTCCTCGCTTTTCCCCTCCCTTAAAACCAGCATAGAGAATATCTCAAGTTTCTCTAGTACTTGAAGTTCACAAAAATAGATACCTACCTACATTCTTCCTAAACAAAAAAATTGCTCTCTTGAATGCGTGGGTGGCTTCCCCATCTTAAGTCGAGGAAAAACATTTTTCGAGGTTCTTAAAAGTTTTCATTTAATTAAATGTGGGCAAAATGTAATCCTATAGCGGATTAATGTACATGGTGGTATGGTGATTTTGTATGATGTTTCCTAAGTACTTTTAGTAACTGATAATCTCTTTCACGATAATAATTTTTCAACTAGCATAACGCATTCTCGATATTTTTACGCTGTTACATATAAGACAACATTAAAAACTAATGACACTATTACTCATAAATATAGTCGCCATAAGATTTTAGCTAGGTAGCTTTGCAACTTCTCATTATTCTCATTTACTGCACACTTCACCAGACAATTTCCCCAGTCATAAACTCGGCAATACCATACATTTACACATATAGCGACTATATTAACGACTTTTTTCATTTAAAGGTAACATTAAAAAGACCTCGGTCTCCTAATCAGTGACTTATTTTCCTCTGGCAATATTTTTTGCATTCCTTGAACTCGTGCACTCCCAACTAATTTTCCTTTTCTTCCGGTAGAAAATGTCAGTCTTCATTACCCGTATTAGACATCTATTCACCTGCGTTGCGAATAGCTCCCATTGACCACATACTGCTGTTAGCTTTTTAAGGATTCAGTTACTTGAACCCTAGCAAGTCATTCACATTAGTAATCATGCTTTTGTTAGTTTTAACCCCCGGAAGTCTTGCAAAGGGCTGTTTAAACAAAAATATAGAAGAATGTATCTTTTACTTGTAATATTCCAGAATATTATTTTCAAATTGATTCGTGGACCGAGTTCCGTTAGCCATGATCTCACAAATTCCTTTTGGAATACATCCATTAGTATCGAATTCTGAAGCCATTGAGAGGTATTTCATGATGTCCGAGTCTTTAGGCTCTTGGTCGTGTGGGAAGTACTGAGAATATTCTTGTTCGTACTGGCGTTGTTGCCGAGGAGTGAGGACAGGGAATTCCTCCGGTTGACGACTTTCTCTCGTATCATGTTCTTCGTCCCGAGGGAATGAAAACGTGGCGGCACGTCGCTTTCTCCCTGAATACACAAAAACAAATTTATACGTGGGTGTTATTCTTAGGTTTCGTCCACTGTTGTTTGAGACTATGAATCTTTCACTTAAATAATATTTGAAACAAAACAAGAAAACATGAATGGACCCGAACAAGATGTTATATAATTGTGTCGATATTTTTTTTTCTTCCATTCGCAATGATTTAAAAATCAAAATAAGTACTTATTGCAATCCATATGCCCACTTACAAAGTTGAAACGATATCTGATATTGATCATGATCATTTTTATACTTAGATATTTATCTGCACGTACGTAGGTAGGATGACAACTATCTATACTTTGTATCTTGTACATTTGAAAAGAGAGAATTTCTATGTGCGTACTATATGTGGGTAATGCAAGTTCATTTTTGTATTATGCTTTAGGCAATTTACGCATGAAAGAGCTTTCCAGTTTCCATTTCATGGCATTAAAGAACACATTAAACTATCGTTTTGCTTGTGACTTATAATATTTGTGTATCTATAGGAAAATTCATTAAAATTGTTATATATATGATCATACTACATCGATTGCTATCATTTTCATTGTCGTATTGTCTTTTCCAATGTACCCTGCCGTACATTGAACCCGTTCATTGCGTCGCCCAAATTTCTAAGGGGGATTCCAGTTGAGATCAAAGGCCCTACAAACACCAGACAGACCACTTATCTAGAGAGGCTCAGAGTTTGGAAAAAGATAGTTTTCCCCTTGATTCTCCATTCAGTTTTACTATAATTGCTGGAGTTATGCAATGATAACTTTGATATAAAATTTTTTAACGTTTATAGAGGTTTCCACAAACTAAATCTGAATAAAATTGTGTCATTTTGACATAATTATTTGACCAATAAATATATTTCTTACCCTTGAACTTGTCAATTTAGCATCATGAGAACTGATGCATTGAAGTTTGTAATTAAAAGGCCGTAATAAACATTGTTCAGATACACTACATGGATTGATGCCCGACCGGCAGTATATTTACAGTTTCTCAGAAAATGGTAGTTTGTTAACTTGAACTAATTCAAGGAATAGAATCTCTCAAGGTAAAATGGACGTGCCAATGTCTGTTGTGAACAAGTGTGTCAAGTATACGGAATCATTTGTATCTTTAGACTACACTTCAGATCGGAAGTGTTTCCTCATTGTACATAAGTACATGGAACTTCTAAGATCTACTAGGAAATCCTCTCAAAAAGAATTTTCCAACTCAAGTTTGGATAATAGTTGCGATTATTCTTCTATAGGATTCCTTCCTTCGTTCTTATACAGGTATATATATTATATTATTTGGTTATAGCCTGCAGGAAGTAATGCAGTGAGGTCGCTTCAGATTCACATCCCATCAGATCTGATTGAGATGAAGTGTGAGCTGAGCGTAACAGCATGCAAGTATCTTAACATTTTATTTCTGGAGGGATATTAAGGAAATTTTGGGTCTCAGTCGGGAATAAGAAAATAACATCCAACTATTCCGACTGAGTGGGCAGAATGGGTACAAGCCACACTGAATTGGCTCATAAAATGCTTTTTTCCAATGCTCTGTCCATTTCGATCGTGTTCATCTTCCTACATGACAATGATAATAATCATTGTGGAAGTGATTAGTTAGCCTTTCCCTCAAAACCTTATTGTGTAACTGTTATTTTCGGTTGTAAGAAAATGAAGAGACTCGAGTCTCGACGTTGTTTCAAGGAGTCTGTACTAACACGTGCCCATTAGCAAGAATCTACGTGACCATTGACTGGACTAGTGAGAATATCCTCTTTTCGTTACTACGAATACGATGTCATATGATACCAGACGTAACCAGACTCCAACAATTCCTGTTTAGTATGAAATGTTGAAATGTAGGATGTGTACAGTAGGACGATGAAAATCCAAGTGTGTAATCTAAAGATTCCTACTTGTAGTAGTTTTGCTACCCACTAGCTCTCTCTCTCTCTCTCCAAAGTTTGTTCTCTCAACTGTAACGCTAGAGCTTACTTGATCCTAACCAAATAATACTAAATTGTCTCTACATGAAAATACTATACATACTTACTACTATTTACTACGTACGCAGACTAGCAATGATAAAAGTCTCAAGTATAAAATGGAATCCCCTTCAAGATAAGTGTCCGAACAAATGCGAGTAAACATTCGGTTAGTCCTACTTGACCTATCAGGTTTGAAATGGATACATATCTTAAACATTGTTATGTACCTATCTGTCATTGGATACTCGGAGGACGCGAGACAAAAGTCTACCATTTAAATCTCAAAAATGACCAGACAATGTAAGTAATGAGATTGAACTTTGCTTTCTATGAAAACTATTCTTTTTAGAGTAGAATTTTACAAACATAACGAAATCATTCCGAGAGTACCATCATTTAATTACAATTTAAAGGAAAAAAAATTAGAATATCTTTAGTATGTCCCACGTATGTCCATATGAATAGAAAATATTAATTTACCATGAAAATGAAATAATTTTTTCAGAAGCTTCTTCAAGATGATTTTCTTTTTGAGTTTCCATTTGAGTTTTAGTTTCAGGAGAATGAAAGCTTTTTTGAAGAACAATCCGCCGATAAATCGAAGTGGTTGATGTCTCACATCCTGAACAAATCCTTTTATTGAATATGGATAAAGTCTTGACTCGGGAGCAGCGGCGGTGTTGTAATTAAAGTCTGATTGAGCTTGTGTTAATACAACAAACAAAGTAACACTAGAGATAACTAATAAACACAATGTTAATGAATGCATTTTTGAAAATTTTAGAAATACAAAGTTGACTGATTGTTGAAACTTTAAAATTTCTTTTGAGCACTCTAGCACATTTTGAGACTAAGGTAATCTCACTGTGTCGCTTTGAACATCACTGTTCCAAATATTGTTGAACTTTAAGGAATAGGGATGAAAGGAAAAGGTGTCTTATACTAACTACTAGTTACTATTCGTGTGACATTATGTTTGTGGCTCTTTATGCATTTGTACTGTGTTTATGTATTACAAGTTGGAATTGCATTGCATAACATTGATGCTTGCATCACAATACGACACCAATATCCTTAATAAGCAAATGAATAGAAGGAGTGTCTCTTTTATACACAATATTATTCTTACCTGACTGTGTATAGTTACTAAACCTATCCATGTATAACATGAAAATAGATAATATTTCTACAATAATCGCAGTTAGAATTACGTTGCAACTGATTTACTTCTTATGTTCAAATGTTACACAAGTAAAACGCTGTGTGGGACTTCAGAAACCTTTACTAACTCTATTGCGTACAGACAAAAAATTGTTGAAGGAGTAGATAATAAATTCTTAGCTTGCTTCTTGTAAGTTATAAGGATAGTTGCATTTGTACTACCTGTAATTACTATAAACTAGTTATGAACTTCTTGATTCTTTATCTCGTGTGATGTAATGTCACTGTTACGTGATGCACATTATATAATGATATGGCTAACTATCAATTACATGTGTATATGACTGTTAAATGCAAATCTTCTATGTTCACAAACAGTATTGTTCCTATCGCTTTGGATTTGATTTTTTTTTATATCATCGTAAATCATCACATCCACATCTCTTACTAATATACCTTAATTACATAGAACAAACTTTAACAGTTATATGCTGATCCTAACAATATGGTTTAATTTACCCTAGGGTTGTACTGCAAAATTTTTTAAGCAAATTGTTTGATGTAGGCATCTACTTTTATTTTAACTACACCTGCACCTTCACGTGAGTTGCAACAATGAAATTATACTATAACCGTGTCACGAAATTTCTTTTATCTACAGGCTCTTTTTGCACATGAAATGTGTCATCGTGATTTCGTTCACTGGGTTCGGCATGCTTTCCGTCTCCTTTTTGTCAGTTATTTTTGCTAATTAATGTTCTTTCACTTTTTGACAAGGAACAAACAGGCGGGCATATTTTATTGACATTATTTGTGGCTCCACTTATTGAGAATCTCGCTCAGCTTTCAAGGAAATGTTATAGAAGTGTTTTACGCAACAAATATCACACCCAAACTTATTTTGATGTTTGAAAATAAATCAAATGATTCTGATGGTACTATACTTGAAAGTTAGTTACAACATTACGTATGAACTCAAAACTACGACATTACCTTTCTATAAATATCTCCTTTAATCATGGGCTTCAGACATTTGCATTAATTTGTAATTTTGCTATGTAGTAGCTGTGAAAATGATAATAATTTCTCAGAACACTCACTGCCTTTGAAACGATAGCTTAATTAGCAGCCAAGTAGTTGTCAAAGACTTTGTGATGAGCCAAAAACGTTCTCGCTACAAACTCGAAATTATCCATCTGTTGCAATTATAAATGAAGCTCCCATTCAAATTCAATAGAACTGGAAATGCGACGTGACAGTAATGAGATCAGAATTAACAAAAGAACAAGCGTGAACTGTTATGCAGGCAATAATTAATTGCTATTGCCATTTTTCAAAACATCAAGCCCAATTAGTAAACACTTCAGTCACGCTGTCTATTTTGACCTCCACAAACACGTCTGTGCCAAGTGGCAATTGCTTTGAATTGTAAATTAATTTGTAAAATTGCTAAAAAACAATTTTCCTTAGATTTGATGCTCTATAGCAATTAGTATATAGAAGATGGATAACAGCCATCCATATCAGAAATCAGAAATGAAAAGTAATGCATTAACCTTGAAAATTACGGAATTTGTAAACTTCTCTTAATACTATGATTCACCATTAAAAAATTTTCGGACCTAAATATGTAGCAATAATATTTTTTTTTGTAAAATTCGAAGTAGGTGCTTTATTTCTCAATGGTTTTACTATAGGAAAAATAAAAAACCAAATATAAAAGTATACTAGGTATTTAGAACATTAATTTCTTGCTATATCGATTATTTTGTGTTCCTGAATGGTACCCTTTGTCGATTATTACCGCATTCTTTTATCTCAATTAGAAGAATCTCAACGTTTAGGGGAGGGGTTGTGCACAATCCTGATTTATGTAAACGATTTAGAATAGAGCAATGTGATGCACAATTTTGAAATTACCCCACATATTTTTTGAGGGCACCTTGACATACATTTCCAAAATTATAACTAGAACATTTTAGAAAAATTTGGGCTTCCTGCAGCGGGGGTAATGCATTGGAAAAATGTGTTTTGAATTTTCTCAATCAAACCAATGTTTTTTAACTTTATCGTACAATATAATAGACCATTTCAAAATCCCCACTACTCCTTAATTACAATGCGTAATAGTTCTGAATATTATTTTTGTTGTTAATTATCAACAAAGTAGTGAATAAAAATAGATCCTGTTAGTAAGTTTTAGGCAAAAATTGTAGCAGGGAAAACATATTCATCCATATCAGAGATACGTAATATAACACTTTTTGATTACTCAACTTTGTGTGCAATGCCCTTTCACACTCAATTCGTTGTGAAGAAGTGATCTAGAAATAATTTATACGTACTACTTGGTAGTATTATGGGGATATGAAAGAATCATGAA
Source organism: Tomocerus minor (assembly GCA_009936455.2). Taxonomy (NCBI): domain Eukaryota; kingdom Metazoa; phylum Arthropoda; class Collembola; order Entomobryomorpha; family Tomoceridae; genus Tomocerus; species Tomocerus minor. The sequence goes on from JAAAYG020042590.1 coordinate 23,255, forward strand.
TCATGGGTTAAGATAAATATGGACAGAACAAAAAAGATCTACTCTACTCCACATGCAACATCAGCTATTTGGGAAAATAAGGATCGCTGAATGCTGCAACACATTACGTAAAACTGCGTCCTGCTATCCAAACGTTGGAAAAGCCACCATGCAGTAATATTTCTTGCGAGAAGGCAACCAAAATAATGGGAATCTTCAGAGAACTGGGGACTCTTTGATATCTAGGAAAGCTATTAAAAATCTTTATTAATATTCATGCAATGCGCAATGTAATAAACTTTAGACACAATTTTCTTATATTTTCACGTTCTTCGAGATGAATATTGCATGATGCCTACAAAATAAGTATAAGTAGGCCACACTACTTTTGATCATGAAAAATATTACTTTCCATATGTAACGCTCATTCTAATTTCTAATACAAGCATATCTCAAATAAGGACACCAGTGACCTTTAGAAGTTCGCAGAGTTAATGACATTAGGAATAATTAATGTGAAATTTTCCATATGCATCGAAGCACAAATGAATTACTAAAATTCGATTCATCAAGCCAACAGAATTGCAACATCATCATAATACTTCCATCCCATATTTTAATGATGTGCACAAATCCAATTACGCAATACATATTCCATATTTGGCAGTCTGATACCATCACTAAATTGCTGTTAGCTTCTCAAAATGGCAAGATTAAATGCTGACTCTAAGGCAAGGCACACTGTGCAGCAACAATCACACTATTAAATATTTATTTTGTTTTTCACTGACTTGCATATACATAACTCACATTATTAGTGATCTATAGCTAGTATACAATGTAAAAATATACTAGTATATTCATATACTAGTAATTAATATTACAATATAACAAAATAAATAAATTCATAACAAGAAATACAAACTTATAACAAAATGATGTAAAAATATATTCCTTACAATGCGTGTTATGGTACTGCAAAACAAAACATTAAGGTAGGTAGTTGGTAATTACAATTACATGGGTAATAATTTAAATAGTTTATTGGTAAATATCGGACAGTTTTACAAGTTACGTACGATTTTAAAGAAAAATATAACATACTTAGTCATTTGTGTGACTAATGAGGTCTGCATATCGTAGGTTGACTACGTAATCAACATCTAATAATAATTAGGGGAGGGGGGAGCTCCAGGGTGAAGTCTGCCTTAGGAATCTAAAAATGAAATTCTGTATTAAAAATGTAAAATCTATACTTCATATTTTCCTTGAAAAATCCTGAATTTTAAGACTGCTCATTAATTGATTATACACTATTGTGATTGTGTACTCGTGGTAAGAGCCTCTACAGAACGCAGATTCCAATCTGAATATTCATTCAAATCCACTAAGGAAACTAGAGTGCATTCTAAATATGTGGTTCCCTAACATTGCGTTGACATATATATTGGTATTATTTAATATCCTCCCCGGAAAATAAAGGAATGCTGAACATGATTTTTACGGATGTCTGCCCTGCTTGGGATACGTGGAGCAGTTCTATATTCGTGTCTAAACTCCGGAACTTGATGGCGATATTGTTTCGGAATATATGGACGCTCTTCTTCATCTTCGAATTGATTACGGTATACATGCTGTTTTTGCTGTAGAGGTAAATATCTGGGAGGTTTATTAGCTAAATTATTTTTATTATTAATTCCACTAAAAAGGAATTGGTAGACACCAGAGGTTAATTTTTGGACAGGTGAAGGAGGTTTAGGAGGGAGATCATCTTCGTCACTGTCTTGTCTTTGTGTACGATAAGGAACTGCAATCAAAGGACGCCTCAGTTGAATTTTCCTATAACGATTTATGAAGCTAGGAGGCAATTCATTCTCTTCGACGTTTTCGTAATCTTCTTCAGAGCTTTCTTCACTTGAGGGTTTCGGCTTGCGTTTTCTCTTACGTGTTATTTTGGAATTTCTTCTATTACTACCATTAGCTTTCCGACTGCGTGATAATTTTGGCTTTTTCTCTTCATTATTAAGTAGATTAATAACTTCGTTCATGTCAGAAATGATTCCAGGAGCAGACGTTGTTGAAGTTGTAGTGGTAGTAGTTTTTGTAGGTAACGGTGAAGGTATATTTGGTTTCCCTTTTAACTTTGTTTTTCTTTTCTTTGGTTTTCCTGGCCGTCTTCCTCCACTTGGTGGTTCATTTTCTTCGGATTCTTCTTTGGACTGCTCATCAAGTAATTTAATCACCTCGTCAATTTCTTTCATGTCTGGATCTTCAGTAACAGGAACGGGTCTATATGGATTTGATTTTGGCGGCTTTTCAGTCCCACTGCGCAGTTTCTGTTTTTCCATATTACGTATAAAAGTGAGCAATTCGTCACTTTCTCTTTGTTCTGCTTCGGTTGTTGTCGGGAAGCGTGAATTTGTTTTTAACCCTTCAATTTTCTTGCCAGGCGTTTCTACCAACTTGAATACGGTTTCAAGTTCTTTTAGGTAATCCTCCGGGGGTACATGAAAAGATGGCTTGGGTTTATTTGTGTATTCCGTGAATATTTTTGGCTTTGCTGTGGTAGTGAAAATTGTTGTTGAACTTGGGAAAATGGAGTGATGTCCGCTCATTATCTGTTGAAGAAAAGCTTCGGCAGCAATGCGTTGAGGTGAAATTGTAGTTATTTTGGGAGCGACCGTAACTGGAATTGGAACTGTAGTACGAATTTTTTCTTTTGAAGATTGAAATGGAGCTTGAGTACGAATTTTTTCTACTGGCGATTGAACTGGAACTGGACTACGTGTTTTTTCTGCTGAAGATTGGTGTTGAAAATGGAAAGTAGCACCTTCAGATTTTTTATTTCCAGAAAGAGTTGTGGAGTTACTTGGCGGCTGGCGATGAAGAACAAATTCAGATCCAGTGCCTTCAGTCGGGTGAGTGAAAATATGTTCTAGGGGCATCCAGGTACCATCTTCTTGTAGTCCCTCTGCTAATGTGGTAGTGACAAACTCAGATGATGTTAATGAAGATGAAATGGTACGAGTACCTGGATCTACATCAAATCCCATAGGTAATAAATAGCCTTTCTCAGTTGTTGTGGAACTTTGCGTCATAGGTCTGGAAAAGGAGTATCCAAAATTTTCTCCAGATGAAGGTTTAGATTTTTGTGGTACTTTTTTCGGAGGTAATTTGTATGTATTAATTGGTTCACTTGTGGGAAATACAGGCATTGGTTCTTGTGTCGTTGTAATATTAAAAAAGTTTAGAAAATCTTCCAAGAATGGTTTTGTAATTAAAGAATCTGCTTCGGTTGTGGAGAAAGCGACTGGTTTTACTGTTTTAATAATAGTAGCTGTTGTAGGAGCGGGTGTTGTTGTCCTTCTGGTGGTATATAATAATGGAAAATCTTGGCTTGTTGGTATTTGATATTTCATTGGTGAGTATTGTGCATAGAACGGTTGCATTTTCGAAGGAACTGGAGTTGGTGAGGGAAGAATCAGAGTATTCATAAAATTTTGATAATTAACTGTGGGAGCAGGCGTTGGGATTTGGGTTGGGGCTTTGGTGAAAGCATTAGGAACAGAAATAGGGATATGTAGTAGTGGCTGTTGATACAGTGGAGCTGGAGCTGAACTTTGGTAGTTTTGCAGAGGGGCAGATGTTGCAGGGATTCCTTGCTTTCCTCCTAATCCCTAAAATAAAGTAAAATGTTGGTGAGATACGAAGGGTAAAGATTATCTCATATGTATAACGCAACAGTTTTGACCTTGGTCTCACTGAATGCAACTTTAATTAATTCCGAAGTGTTTTATATTATTCATGTGTCCAATAAAAAGCTAAATCGGTACTAAAGAAAATGTAGGGCCATACTTTTATTTATGTAAAAGCACCTATAAAATAAACTTACTTGTAATTCAGATCCTAGATTCACAACAACCTGAACATTTGTGCTTGGTTTCGTAGCTGTGCTGACTATCGAATTAGAACCTTGTCCATTGTTTGTTAACGAACCAGATAGTTTCTGCGGTCAAATGGAAAATGAAAGTAACCACATAGGTAAAGTTTGTTAAATATTTGATTATGTAATACACACTCTTGGCTGTGTACTGTGTATACAGCTTAGTAATACGTTTGACTTACATTGCTATTGGTAGGAGTTCCCGTTAGAACCCGACGTAAATTATTTACAAGTCGTGATAAGGTATTTGGTTGAAAGGGGCAAGTGTTAAATAACCTTCGACATTGCCTTCCACTTCTGTATTTCTGCCCTACATCCGTTGCAATGCGGAACTTTTCATCTGTGCTTACAGCCTGAAATAAATAATACATAAGGGATAGTAGGTATATCCTCGTACCGTCGTACCCAAGAGTGAAAGCACTGAACATTATAAGTATATACAGACCTTGAATTGCAAATTTTATTATGTAGGTATATAGGTACTCAGGCAATGCCAGTACACGTCAATTTAATTATATGCTACATACCTGCTTGAGTTCGCGTTGTTTTCTGGAGAAGAAAGCCAATTTTTCCATTCTTGGGTTTCTGGTTTGAATCTCCTTGTTTCCTTCTAATTTCTCCCTGAAGATGTTCAGATTCCGTGAGAGACGAGGCTTGAAACGCTCAAAAATCTTTTTTAAATCTGGATCTTGCACTACTTTCATTATATCTTCGTCATAAAGCCACGGAGGTTTTGTAGTTGTTAGTGTCTTGCGTAACTTACTCCTTTTTCGTTTTTCGTTCATCTCTGCCATTACAAAACCCAAATTGTCAGGGTCATCTTCAACAAGCTCAGAATACATTTGATCTTCTATCTCAGACTTTTCTTTTAAGGCCATTAAATCAAATATCTTGTCTAGTTCTTCATCGGATTCTTTTTCGTCGCTCTCTTTCTCTTCCTCTTCCGCATCATTATTATTATAACTTTCTAGTTTTGAGTAGATGTTGTGGTATCCGCTATTCTCTTTCCCATCTGCTTGACCGGATGCTCTAGTGAATGGATCAAATAACATTTATTTATCATGTGACAATATTTAAGTATGTCGTAAAGAAGAATGATTTCATCAATCTACCACGCAATAAGATAACATTCATGAAAACAAGCACGAGATAAAAGGAATGCAAGCAAAGCAAAGTACATTGGAAACTTTCCAATGCATTTTCAGAAGTAAACAAGAAAACAATGACATTTTACCCTATTTCTATTAAAGGAAAGTCAATGAATGCTCTTTGCAAAATCAGATTACACATGTTTACGTTAATTAGCAGGCAAAGGACAGATTTATTAAATCTTCTGCCAAGCCACTTTCTCTTTTCTATGCATTTTCGTGCCCACCAAAATAATTTCCGTGTCTATTTGCATGCAGGTAGTACTGCGTTACTTTAGGTTTGGATAGTTCAAAGGAAGTCGTGAGTAGACTCAACATTTAAAAACATACAAAAGATAAAATTATGTTTCTGCTTTGGTGTACTTACGTCACTGGACTCTTTTAGCTATCAAGCTTCATGTTGTATTCATAGATTTACCGGTTAGTCGTGCCTAATGGATAAATAATGTTTGTTGGTGTCAATTTTGTTTCTTAGATGAAAGTAAGAGAAGTAGAATAACAGGATCCGTGAGTGTGAAGTGTGAGAGTCGTTATGCAAAAAATACCTACCAATCTTTTATTACCTGTTGACTCACATTTTAATGGCTGTGCGATATCAATTGCACAAATAAATACATGTCAACGGTTCAAGTGAAGTTTAATAACACGGGATTACTCCACAGAAAGCTTCAGTATGAGTCTATACTATCTTCCATAGCTAGTAGTGAAAAATCAGATATAAAAAGGCAAGCTCGTTAACAAGGTTAGTAATTTGTCTGTTTATTATTACTATTAACTTCCATTGTAATTACTGCCTTTTCTGTGAAAACGTTGTACAATATTCATTCATGTTAATATCTGTATTCAGGAGGTAAACGATGGGAAAATATTTTACTATGTATTTATTGCCATTTCTTTGATTTAAATAACAGATTTTACTTGCTGAGTTAGCAAGTTTGCAAATAGCTGGCTGAAATAAGTCGTTATATTGTACTAATTAATAGCTTTATCGTGGGAAATATGAGAATACACTCACTCGTATACACAGGGAGTAGGCACACACGTTTTACCAATTCATATTTACTTACACCGAACAAATATAAACCTCATAAATTCAATAGCACTCGTATTGTTATTAGGAATGGAAATATACATAAATGTTGACATTGAAATTGTGATTTCATTGTTTAGTACGTAGGATATAGTCTGAGAGAACTTTTGCTCGAATTTCAGTGGCTTCTGAAATACAACCGTTAATGCATAAGATCTTATCATTTTTCTCATGTCGGCTTTCTGTTTTCTTTCTTATCACAAAATGTGATCAAAGATGGACAACGACCTGAGGCGGTTTTAAATGTTCTTTTGATTTGTTGTGCACGTTCAGCTTGCTCCTCTGAATTTTTAATTTTGTCTATTAGTACGTTGAGTATCTGTATAGTACTTACAATTTGCTATACAGTGTTTACTCAATTAAAGTATCGCTGGTTGAACAGATACTATCTTTTTTTTGTGTAAAGGAAAGTTATTGTGCCCTGCAGCTTTTAATTCTTCCATGAAACAAACATTGTAGAAAAGCAGGAGCCTTTTGGAAACACCAGAATAACATCATTTAACTTTTTACGCGTAGAGCCCATATATTGTCAGTATATTGTGTTAATTGCTTGACGATATTAATTTCAATCAAAATGTGCTACACATTTTATGGAAAATCATAATTCATAACCTACTAAATATGTAAACGGTAATCTTTGTATAGCGAATCGATCTACATTAATTATTTACTATTTTACTTTTACAACTTTTACTGTAAAGATTCAACAACTGATAGTGTTCGATCTAAAAATTTTGAGTCGAATTTGTAAAGATTTTTTTCTAAGTTAACAACTGTCTACCTTTAAGTAGAGTAACAACTTGAGCGAAAGGTGCGTGCCTACGCGTAAAGGAAGTAATTGTAGGGTATCATATAAAGTTTAACAGAATACAAGAAAACCTAATCGATAATTCTGTTACATTCTTGTCCTGAATTTCATTAATTCAAGGATAAGATTCTTTCAAGAGATTGAGCGATCAGACCATCTCTGCTAATTCAAATTCTAATATTCTGTGCACACATGTACATGTAAGCTACCTGTCATGATGAGACAAATTGGCCAAAAGAATTATTATAATTAAGTTTTCATGGCATTATAATTACATTATAGTAGTTAATTGCACTTGGGAGTGCAGAAAGAAGGAAAAGTAGGTACCTTTGAGCAAAAAATCTATTACTATTCCAGTTTACAATGTATATTGGCCCTTCACTACTATTTCGCTTCGTACAACCTACTATTTCGCCACACCCTCTGAATCTTTATCTCATCTTGCTCACTGCTCACTATAATATAACTTTTCCTTGCTATTATTATTTGCCTAATTGCTGCATTCACAAACGTGTAAACGTGTGCACATATATTTTAGTTTGCCGTTCTTGTATAAAATATTCATGATTAAGAGAATCACTGGATTATATCCTGAGGATTTTTATCAAAATGAAATTTGCACTAATTACGAATTTTCTCGATGATTGCCTCGATGAGTATTTCATGGTTTAGTTATGTGTCATTACTGATTGAAAGAACAATTCAAAAGTCATTAAACTAATACTGCTGATTGTAGTGCAGAGAAAAGATTAGAATGGAGCTTTACACCGTCCTTTTCAGTCATTATTGTTGCCAAAATCTTACGTGCGTACACAAACACTAACAAGACTGATGGAAACCTAGTCTCTTCACCTTGTACGTGACAGACAAGTAGACAGCAGGCATTTTAAAGTGAACCCAATTTTGTTATGTATGTATATCTTTTCAGTGTCTGATGCAAAGACGAAAATTTCTCTATAGAATTCATCCGTAATATGAAATGATCCACATATACAATGAAATTTCATAAAGCAATAATTACAGTTATACAGTTTGAATTCAGTATATTAGTGAATTCTGAGCACACGGTTTTTGAATACAAAATTGGAGATATTTGCTACATATGTTAACATCTATAGCCTCGCTCCGACTCGCTACATTTCTTTTTGAAACAGTCCTTTTGTTAGTTTATTAAGCTATAGAATATCATTAACATAGGAATAAGCAGGATGCACAGAGGTAACACAGTCGAATTTATTAATTTACTAGCTGCATAGAGAATGAATGAGAATGATTTGGCAGAAACTTGTTAGAATAAATTACTTAGAGTATTTTATGAATGCAAATTAAGCAAAGTTGTGACTCGCTCTGCTTGGTTTTCAAAAGATCTCCACACACGCTGATTGATAATGAAATGGTGAAAACAAATGATGGAAATGAATAAGTAAATTCAATGGAAAGCGAAAAACAATGGTAATGAAAAGACACAATTTTCTGCTGACAATTTGCCCTTGCAATGTGTAACTCATTCACCATGGATGAGCATGTAGTATTATGCCTAGCTTAGCATAATAATACTATAAAATTATGTCCTATAGATAGGGATATAGATAGTACATGTGTATTTGATCGATTACTTACTGCTGGAGTACTTCTTTCATCAGAAATTGGTAGTCATTGATGATATCTTCGGCTTTCGTTGACGGAGAAGACGCCGCACTGCATAAAAGTTGTGGAAGGCAATTCAGGGGATCCTGAGCGATGAGATTTTGCAAAAAACGACCATCAAGTCTTCGACTCTGATGAAAACTTATGCTCTCATTTTTTAAATCTACTAAAGACGCTGTAAGATTTGTTTCCACAACGCTACGTATTCCCCTTTTATGCAGAGCCCGACCCTCTGGTGGTGTCACTAAAACAGAGATAATTATTTTCATATTTTATATCTTTTCTTGGGAAAATCCGGTTTTTAGCACTTCAGGAAATTGGAGAAAAAACTTGTAGTTTCAACACTCAATTCTGTGTAGATGCAAAATGGTGTTGTATTATAAAAAAAAATAATTGTGTCTAACGAAAAACCAACTTTCTTTAGTGGTAGCTAGCAAACCGACGAGACTAAAAGCACGAGTGGAGAGATGAAACCATGATATTCTTTAGTGCGTTTGAGATGTTCTTTTTTGACCACGATTCTTTTGTAACTGTAGTACCTGATACCTCAAATCTTCTTTAGTTTAAAGTAGTGACGCTTATTTGGTTTGCCCCACTTAGTTTTTACGTAATTACTTTTGTGACGATATCTACTAAAAAGTTTATATTTTACTTTGATTTTAACAGGGTTGAATGCAATTTGTATAATACGAAACGTCTTTCAATGCAAAAGTATTACAATGTAGATTGAGTATTTAGGAATTGAATATCATGAAGAATATGAAGAATATCTGCATCTCAATGTACGATAAAATTACTAATAATAGCAATCAATTGAGTGTTAGAATATTGTTTCGATTTTATTATATTGGCGTAGTATGTGCAATATCAATATGGCATTATCAATATAAGACACATTATCAATATAAGACATATTATCATTTACAAATCTACTATTATTTTCATAAAATGTTTGTGTCGATAATACTGTAATTGTCTGACTTTCTTTCGTAGCAAAAATTTTATTGCAGTTTTCAATGAAAGTAATATTGTAATGAAATTGTTTGAAAATGCTTTACCTGCCATAAGCAACATGATAAAGGTAGATAATGTGAAGGTGCCGAGAAGAAATCCGGACATGATTGCCAAGAAAAAGGTAGAGAGTCCTGCAACTCCGGAGAGAGAGCATGCCTCTTGAACACCAAATATCAATAAAACCAATCCTGCTGGCCATACACGAGTAGTGAATTTCATTTTATGGTAACTATTTAATTGGGTGAATATTGAAACGTCCGTTGAACCAACTTCGATTTCGAAAAAAGTTAATTGTGAGCGAGTAACAAAATCAGGCTTGCTGTATCGCTTGTCTTTTCATTTTAAGAAAACACCGGTGTACTTAGGCTTTGCACTGTAAATAGATTTTGCATGATGATTGAAAAATGAAACTGTCTGGGCACAAAGAAACATTCTTCTTTCACAGCAATTGCTGTGCCTGATTAAGTTGGCCAGTGAGGACCTGACCAGCTTTGGCACTGATGCAGCACAACTAATCAAAATAAGTACAATGAATGAAAGCAAATCAAAAAATTGACTTGTCCCTAGGCTTTACTTTTAGCAAGTCTCGTTGTTTGCGTCAGAGAGATATGTGCGTACATTACAAGTATTGCAACTATACTTTTATAATGTAGTAACCACACACACACAGATAATCATTTTTGTGGATTCAGCTTCTTATTTGCGATAGAATTATCTCCCGTCCACTTGTATTAAAGGAGGGTGCCTCTGTCTGTGTATACATGTGGCACGGTATAACTGTCATATTGACTACAATTCGATGAATATTATACATATTCAAGGTAAATGTCAAGAATGCGCTTATGATGATGGACTGTGCTAGACAATGATGTTAATGCTACCTTATTACAAGCTACATGTATTGTTCTTTTTATTTTTCCATGTAAAATATAGACACGATTGTTGGCACTAGAGCTAATAAGTACTAGATGTGTAACACATCATTATATGTAAGTACTGAAGAAGACTTTTATTTTATAAACTCACTTTTATTATTGGGAGTAAGTAATTTCTAAGCTTATTCTCACAAAACAATACTCTTTCCTTTCCCACCGCACACTAGTCACACTCTTAACCTAAGTGGACAAGTTAATAGAATGGCTCGGCTGTCTTACTGCAAATGCAATACGGCAATACCATTCCTTATTATCCACGTTGCAAATGACTATCCTTGTACTAAGTTTCTACTCTTTCCACAGCTTTAGTCAATTGGAAGTGACGAATTGATTAGTGCTGCTGATATCCTATATATGTATGGAAATGGAATGAAGGGAGTGAATGGGGAAGTTGATATTATCATTGTTTGCGATACATACCAACAAACTCAGAAATTAGTTTGTGGACATGTATTCCCAACCAAAGAATAGTATACTATCATCATATATATAGAATGTGCACTTTAACTACTGTCACTCACACAAGCCTTCACTTATAAAATTGAAATTAAGTACATATTAAAAATCAGAAACAAAACATCACACTTGTACGCAGTTTCATCAGCTAATTGTTGAGGCTAATAAATATAATGAGTATTTCCAAGATAAAGTGAATTGCAGACACAATTTCAAATCTGCTTCTCGTACTAAACCTATAATGAGCTAGTATTAACCTTTGACCCTCAATACAAGTCAAAATCTAAGGTCAAAATGAATTTCCTAAAATATGCCATAGATATAGCTTGTGTTTTTCTTGTGTGTGTCACCTAGTATTTATTGGATAAAACTATTTATAGCTAGAATAACATCATGGTACATCAAAAAATAATAATGTAATAAATGTAGTCTGGAAAAAAGGAATACGTCGATACTTCTTCAGTACTCACACAGTTCTACTTCCATTACATTTACTTTTATAGAGTTTGAAGATGCGTGCGTAGGAGTAAGAGGATCAGTAATGTAAACAACTTCATAACAAGGTTAAAAGCTTTTGCAGTGAAAGAACTTGGTGTGAGATTGTTTTGCAAAGAATTTTCTTTGAGCGACGATATTGAATTTGGCGATATCTCAGAACGCAGAAGATGTTCACTTTATATATATGCTTTTATTTGTGCTTTCTTGTAGAATGGAATACTGGAATACATTTGGGTTCTCTGGCTGTTAGTGGTAGCAAGTGTATCTTATCAATCGCAAAACAAAATTAATATCTAGTCTTGTTACTGTATTAGGGTCAGTTGGTAACAAAGAATTGTACTCATTAATCCTACTACCTGCTTTTATTGTTAGTACATAATTGGTAAACATGCCCTATCAATTTACGATTGTCTAAGTAGCTATTTAGTATAAACGTAAGAAACATAGAATACACAGTTATCTAATTTTTGCATTTCGAAAAATCTACAAATTTTTTTGAAAAGGGTGTTAGAGGCTTTTAGAACTTGCCTAGAAGCTTCTTGCTTTATTGATTACTAACTGGTTTATAGCAAACTAAATTCTAAATTGCTTGTAGATGTTCATGTTCTTAGCCTACTAGGTTACAAATTATTGCAACAAAGTTCGAGTTAGGCGAGCTAGACTAAGCTAGAAGAGAAATTACATGCCAAATAATTAGAAATGTAGGTGGGTACGGTACACAGGTAGGTCGATACTAGATACCACAGTTTTTTACTAGTAATAATTTTATCTGCACTTTATAAAACAAATTGAGTACATGGTGCACGATACAAGGTAAGTAAGGAAATTGTAAAGTGGTTTTGAGTCAGAATTGTGATCGAAAAATAGTTTTGTGGTTATATCATCACGAATTACATACACTTACAGTTAAAGTTGTGTAGTATCGCCAATTGAACTATCAATATTATAGTCTGTTGAGCACCGATATTTACTGGGTGGGCTTTTTGAGGTTTCGGAAATGATAAACTCTACTGTGAAATGCCTTTTTCTTGGACGGTAGTGGTTCTTGCATCAATAACCGATACCGTGATTAAAAAACATAGTTTGTACACCTGATGACTTTGCCAAGGGCTGTAGGAATCCGGAAAAGTAAAACTATTAAAAGCAATTATGCGTAGAGTGTAGAGCTATTAAACTGTGCATCTAAAATATTCATAATTACTCGTCCGAAGAAGTCTATTTGCTCAGAACTCAGACGTTAGTTTAAGCGACTTCAATTTGCATTTTCGTGAAGCAAGATTTTTGCCTCAAACCAAACCAGGCTATCTAGTCTATGATTCCAAGCAATTCAAGAATTGAAATTAATGTCCGCAAATTAACATTCTGATCGTTCGTCACCGGCGATTAATTCAGTAGGAACATATGGTAAAGAAAAAATTGTAGAAAGTGCATAGAAGGCTAAACCCCATAGCTAAGAGGCTAGAGAAAGGTAACTGCTGCCGCCCATACTGAATTAGATTTACTTCTTCCGACAATTCAAGTCAACCAAAGACATCTGTGACCAGCTATGACTGGGTCTACTGAATCTGATCATATGCATTAGATGAATTAATTTGACACTTTAATAAAGCAATTTACTTCTGGTTATATTATTATCTGTGTTAAAATTGTGTAAAAGAAATAAAAAATCATTATGCAGAATATTTTTGACTGGTGTATTTGCCATGTTCCTGTATATATGGCAGTATAAGTTCTATATTGTAGCGTATAATTAATTAGCTGCATTTTAAAACAAATTACCTATAAATGTTCTCTTTTTGTTTTCTGAGAGATTCTTGTAAAAAATTCATGATGGGCCAATATTTTAGAGAAATCAACATCAATAAACAAGAAACATTTCAGCATTTCATTGTGATCAAGGTGTCGACAGGGGAAAATCAAATGATCTAATGAAATAATAAGGTCAAGAGTATCAAACAAAACGCATTAATTTTTCTGAACCATGTACCTATACAAAAAATCTAGGAATGCAAAAGGGATGATATGAATTACAGTCCGACTCACAAAAAGTGTCTTGTCATGTAAAATTGTGAAGTGTGTTTGCCTTAACTGTTGATTTACTTAAATGCATACTTCTGAGTTGGACTCATACAATCATGGCCGCTGACTTCATTTGACAGATTGCCATTTTTTCACACTAAATCTTCAGTAAAAAAGCTGTTTCACCCAGCTGTACAGCAAGTGGTATTGTTGATGTGAGAGCTGTGGAGCAAGTGGCACTGATGATAATGAGAGATAAATTATAGCTTATACTTACAGATTTACAAATTATAATGGCACTCAGTCTATATAGTCTTCAAAGATCTTTAGAAATATTATACGCACACATAATATGGCGTCTTGCAATAAACGAGTGGTAAATCACACCTGGCACCACTCACAATAATCTACCAATAAATAATTCCGAATAAACATCACAATACATGATTTTTATACAAGTATGATATACGAAGTGCTGAGTTGCTCAATGAAACCTCATTGTGATGCTGATTTACACAAAGTAGCCATGTATTGTGATCAAAATTAAAATTGCTTTTCAAATCTGCCTTTTCGGCAGCAAATCCAGTTTTTATTGGATGAAAGTCATTCGACCATATTATAGAGATAATTAAGATGTTACACTACTACTATAGATAGCAACTGAGTATCCGTTAATTGATTAAACATGGATGATAAGATAATATATTAATTATATACAGCGCTAATAGTTAATTAAGATATTGACAACTAATTAAGTAGCAACGTTTATTTCTTTTCCGTTTTAGTAATATTATTTACTTTTCGTATCACAGCGCACCGTATGAAGAAATTTCGTACTTTTAGTGATGCTTTTTGATGCTTGAATTTCTTACATAAGGAAATGTTGAGTTTTTTCGTCCCAGAATAAACACAATCGTTTTCTGTATGAAATGGAAGTGTTTTGCTGCTCTTTAAATTATTAACTTTGCTGTTAACTTTGCGTTGGATTACGATGGTCTGGTCTACAGCATATCATGTATCAGATAGAAACGCTGTGATCTGTGATACTGGAATTATATTTTCATATTGTTTTAGCGTTTGTTCGTATGGTTCGTAACTGTATAACTAGAATTTTCAAATATTGAAGGGTTATAGTGATATTTTATTTGATGAAGTCAGTACCAGTATGGACTATGAGAAAATTAATCTTTATGTATGTATTAGCTTTAATATTTTACAGATAGTGTTATTAATTTGGTAATTAGGTCATGTAACATTATTATAATTGAGATTGTATAATCGTTTTATTAAATGGATAGATTTCTTATGTAAAAGACTGGTAGGAGGTATAAGGGTGTACAGATCGAGACCCAAAATGGTAATTTTTATAATACTTTTTTGAACACAGGTAACCAGTAGGGTGTGCTGATTATCAATCAGTAAATAAGTTAACTACATAGGTAGCTGTGTACGGATACTAATATTATTATAATTATCAACTAGTCGCTAATGGTCCCAAAGGCTGGCGGTGGTGGAGGTGGTGGCGAATTTTTATTTTTGGATAGGAGGTCACTAAATTTGGATTTCTTGTTCCCCGACTCATCTTCTGAGCTCTCTTCATCTTCTGTTTCTGAGTCAAAATCTACAAATTGAAAAGAATCGTCTGCTTCTTCAGAGGATTCCTCCTCTACAACGGGCTTAACAGGCTGTTGATTTTTATGTTTTAAGACATAATTGTTAACAAGTTTCTTTTCTACATAAGGATTATTTAGAACTTGGTCGAATTCATCATCTTCCCAAACGCTGGCACTGGCCTTTTCATTTGAATCATCAAGAACTCTGATTCCCGAATTCCCGGTACCCATTCCATTGAGAATTTCATCATTAATGTGGCGGAAAGTAATTGGAGTTCCAGCTTCATCTGCGGTGTACGTCAAATTATTGATTCTTTCTATAGCCGAAAAGGTCGCTGTTAAAGTTGTTGTTTGATTTCTTGATTTTAGGATGTAGCCAACAAGAGGAATTATTTTATCTCCAGACGGGGAAACCATTGTTTGCCTCCGTAGAATTCCTGACATGAGTTTGATCATTTCATCATAGCGGAAGGGGCAAATATTCCCGTGTACGCTGCATTGCTGCGATGGAGGACTACTGAGCTTTATTCCTAAGTCAGTAGAAACCCGGAGAAGTTCCAATTTGTCTATATCCACATTTGGCTTTAGCTAAGAAATACAAAAAAGAAAATTAGTTTAACTAATGGCATTTTAAATAACCTGATAAAAATTAATTTTAGAATATACACCCCGATTTTAAATTCCTCTTGCTATTCTAATAAAATATTTATTAACACTATTTACTAGGTTGTCAGTTGTTGAGCACACTTTATTTTTTGCAATGAAAATTTGCAGCACGCGCTGAAGCAATTAATTGGCCAATTTAATTACATTTACATGTGTAGGTTATTTTGCTGTATTTTTGTTGTCGAAAAAGGTTTTTAAGCAGAGTAATAATTAGTGTCAGTACTGCTGACTTTTCAGCATTTTAATTTGTCAGAAAGTTGTAAAATGAAATGTAGGTATACTAAGATATTTACAATGGTTGTAAAAGTGGTTATGTTCTCACAAGTGTACTCTTTGTGGTATGGATACAATGAATTGCTGTATCGGTGGGTCGAATATTTCAATACGATAATATATTACGTGGTTATTGAATTGATATTCGTGCGACCTACATATATGTTGTCCTAATAGTTATATGGCATCTCGTAATAATATATGCTTTCGGAACTGCATGTGCCTTTGTAGTCTAAAACAGAACTTGATGGCCAGCAGCAGCCGGAATACATCTGACATGTAAATTTCTGGCAAAATTAATACACTTCATGCTCATTTCATCTAGCATTTTTTCTATATGTGAATGAATAAGGGCTATGCAAGTAGAGTAGCTGCAATATGAGCTCACCCACCACACCGGTTTGAAATGTGGATTACAAACAATTAGCATTGTTGTACTTGAAAACTACAATTATTTCCCTCTATAACATGTGTAAATCTAGTTACTTCGTTTTTATCTCATTCTATAATTCAATTCATCTCTCAGATCTAAAGGGAGTAGTGTGCTAAAGGAGGCAAGATATTTGAAGAGGAGCAAACCTGTTCAAAGAGACTCTGTTTGTTGCCACCGTTCCTTTTGCTGTAGTCCACTAACTCTTCTAAGTCATCTTCTGCCATTTTCTCACTGACAGTGCCAATTATCGAAGGATCTCCACTTCGCTCAGAGTAGCGTCTACCTTGTCGAAATTTGGCAGATCGTAGTCTAGTCGTAGTCTTGCGACCGACTTTATCCTCCTCATCGTCTTCCTCCTCAGAATACTCTTCATCATCTTCTGTAGCTTCATCCACGTCTTCCTCGCGTTCAACTTCTTTCTCTTTCACATCATCAAAGAGCTCGTCTTCTTTGTGATTCTCATTATACTTACTGATCCTCCTAAAGGATTTACAAAGAACATGCATATAGTCTAAGGGAAAATTAAATACATTATTTCACGCCTTTCTGAATTTAGTGCTCTGAGCTTATGTTCAAGCACCAAAACTTTGATCATTCTACAAATTAAAATCCCCTGACATCAATATTTCAAATGAAATACATAGGCACATAATTTCATCCTAATTGCTAAATAGATTACAATATTTACAATTAGTTAAGCGTGTTAATGTCAATGCCTGTGAGGTATTATCAGTTAGAAATTAATAAATATTTCGGTAATTAGACTAATAATAGGTGACAGATTCAACCCAAGTTACAGATGGGTCCATTAAATGTATCGATTTTGGATGTGCGATTTTAAAAAAAATTCTTACGATAATACAGTTCTGAGTAGATATGCGTAGTCGTTAGTCGTACTTGTCCGAAGGGTTGGCCTTTTAGGTGGAAACTTATGGAGGCCACAAACAACTCGGGAAAGACAATTTAGAGGATCGTTTAATGTTATTTCATGTAAAGCTCTGGAATGTCTTGTCGAACCAGAGACGTTAATGGTATTCTGCATCACAGCCTTGCTATCTGTTTTATCTTGCGATAAATTACTGTCGATAATAGCTGATGACGTGAACGGAACAACTGTTGAAATAATGAACAATAAATTACTATTTGTTAAGATTTATATAGAATTTTATGTGTAATAACTAATAACCTGTCAAGGTGAACAGCAAAATTCCCATCGTAGAAACGAAAGACACTTGAGCTAGCTGCATTCTGTAATTCTGTAATTCTAATGCACTCTGATAGAAGATTTTGTGACTTAATATTAAATCGCTGTTAAATAATGAGTTATGCTGTTTGTTTTTGTTTTGTGGTAAGATGAACTCAGTGATAGTGAAATGAATCTGAGGATTGAATTTAAATGTAATAGAAAATAGGAGTAATAGAAACTGTGGTGCTGCGGAAGAGCTACTGTTTCTTTGTAATTTGAACCACAACGGTTGAAATAATAGTGTTTAGAGGATTTCTGATCTGACTGCCATTTCTATTCACATACAAAGAATGTGATGAAGCTAGTGTCATTTAAGGGAGAAGACAACAATCAGCATAAAAGTAAAAGTGAAGTTTTTCTTCCACCTTCTCGAGAACACTATGATTTGATGATAGTGTGCTTTATCAATTTGTTATATCCATAACACCTTCCTGTTTCTCATGCATTTTCTAGCATGATACAATGCTATGAAGATTGGACGTACACAGAGAGCGTGGTACTTTGTGGTAGGTACATTTAGTCCATTGTGTGTAGTTCAAGTTATGATTCTATGATTCTAGTGGCAAGGTCAATGATTTGTTAAACAGGAGGAAAACTATGTATTCAAACTGTTATCTGCCTTGTCAATATCCACATTATTTTCTATCTAGAGGCACGTAACTGACATTAGCTGCTCTCTGCAAAAATTCTACCAAATAAGTTGTTGTGTCAAGGTTATATCTCTCTATTACTTTCTCTATTTACTTCCAAATGCTTAGAATTTTGGCAATGTACTTGCTATGAGTAAATGATAGGGACTACCTTCAATTTCTTAGTCTTCTTACAAATAACATGTTTCATAGCACAAGTTTATGGTGAGTGCTCTTTATCATTCTTTTCAGAATTGTGAAAAGAGAAAGCAACTGATACTGACAAGTTCTTGTGACTCTTCTCACAATTTCTACTGAACAGGGCTAAGTACAAAACGTATTTTATACCTAAATATGAGTTGTTATACATAAATATGATTACAATACAAGTAATGTACATCAAAACAAAACTTTTACTAATAATAATTACATAAAATGCATTTTTATTATATAGGTACTCTACAAAGTAAAATTAATTAACCATGACTGATTGATAAATTATAACAGTACTACATTATTCAACAATAAAAAATCAACAAATATTTGTCACACAATTAATTAATAGTTTCATTTATCTGCAGTACATTTACAATACAGTAAAGACTAACATTTGTATTCAAATATAGGAGTATAAATACATGGTTCAGTTCAAACACTAAAATATTCCCATCGTTTTTTTTACAATCTCCAACAATTAATATCTCCACATAAAAATGATTTAGTAGGGAATACAAAAAAGATGTAGAGGAAATGATAAAAATATATCATTGGCTGATCATACCGAAAATGTTAAAAGGTCTAACCACACAAATAAAGTGTACATGTACTTATAAAATTCTAAAATTATGTAACTTTTGGTAATTAAGTTTTTTGGTAAATAGTAGCTGAGTGGTATTTTTTGTTAATCAATCACTTTGCATAATTTGCACTGATTGTTATCAATATATAAATATGTAATAGTTTTTACTATTATGTTGATGTATATATACTATCAATAAAACTTAATAAATAACAATTTAACAGCTATAATTGCGTTGCAGCAGTTGCAGTTGTGTTGTTGTGAATGATATTGAGTATTTGACCTATAGTTATTTACTTAATATACAGGCTTGGCAAGTATTTGTAGGAATTTGTGCTACTTTTGTGAGACTAATAGTAAGCAACACAACAACACAGGTAAAATAGTATGAAAAAATGATTTGTGTGACTTTAGGAAATTAAGAAAAGTAATAATTATCTGTCGTAAGGTGTCCATCCTTCACCCGCCACTTCATGACCGCCTTTACTTTGCTGCTTCTTTTTGTAATTGGCATATGTGACAAAGGCCCGTTCCCAGAATGAGCCTTTTAGCAAGTTCTGGGCTAATCCCGGTTTGTGTTTATGGATTGGTCCTTCGCCATCATCGTGTTTATGTCCATGTTTTAGATCGTATTCTTGTTGATCCTTCCATCCATGATAAGAATGAAGGATTCTTTCCCATTGGGATCCACGAGTCCATTGTTCTAAGAGTCCATCTCTAATGTGTGGCTTGTGATGGTGTTCTGGGGGAGGTGGGGGATGCCATATCTTTGGAGGGGGTTGCCAACCCCAGCCGTGTCCCTGTCCCTTACCGTTCCCCTTCTTCTTCTTCTTCTTCCCTTTCCC
The DNA here is from genome assembly GCA_009936455.2 of Tomocerus minor. Taxonomy (NCBI): domain Eukaryota; kingdom Metazoa; phylum Arthropoda; class Collembola; order Entomobryomorpha; family Tomoceridae; genus Tomocerus; species Tomocerus minor. Next base: position 43,296 of record JAAAYG020042590.1, read on the forward strand.
CTTACCCTCATGATATGGTCCATCTGAATTTGTGACTCTATCACGAACAGGTTTCTTTTTCTCTGGAACAGCCTCATCATTATACGGGCCATCAGAATCCGTCGCTCGTTGATCATAAGTCACTCTAATCACTTCCCGATCATTGCTCTTGTCTACTACAATATTATCACGCTTAGGCTTCGTTGTCTTAATTTCCTTTTTAATTTTCGAAGCGGATATTCTTGTCTGTTGTGCAAATTGTTTAGCCATTTCCCGAACGATTGCATCTTTAACTTCATCGGGAATCAATTCTAAATTCGTTTCAGTGGAATCATCTTCGTCCACCTCATCGACGTGAGATAAAGCTTGGAGAGGAATTTTGGATGATGCAGAACTCCTTTCGTCGGATTCTTCTTCATCTTCTTCCGAACCTGCGTCTCCTTGCTCTTCAGACTCATCATTGAGTGGTGGAGGGAGTGGAGACACTTCAGAAGAGTAGTCTTCTGGAGGTCCTTCTATTTCTCCCTGAGGAATCGGCTCGTCATCTTCATCTTCTTCTTCTTCAACAGAAGAAGAAGAGGGCACAACTGTATCCTCTTCTTCATCTTGCTCATCCGAAGATGAAACAGCGGCGTCGTCCCCATCCTCACTTTCAATCTCACCGACGGCTTCGTCGGAAGAAATTGTTTTCTTTGAACTGCTACCTTGCTTTCTCCGTAAGACATAAGGACTTTGAAGATGAGCTAATTTCCATTCTTCTGACAAGCTGATATAAGGATATGGTTGATCACTAACAACTTCCTCGTCTTGAATTACTTTGCTTCCGGGCTTTCCAAATGCATTTGCCACCTGGGAATATTCATCTTGGATACTCCCGTCATCTTCATGCATTGGCTCGATTGCTGGAACGGTTTTGGGAACCCATATCTCCCGACCATTGATTTCTGAATAATATTAATTAAAATATTTGTACTTTTATCTTCGTATTTGTTATCATAAAAACAATCTATTATTGTATGTAATATTTAATATTTATGTAGGAAAAAAAAGTAGTTACCTTTGGATATAAAAACTAGGGCCAATGGAATTTTTGATAGAAAACTAATTGAATTACTAGTGAGATAAGAAGAATTAGCTGGAGTAATGAAAACACTTATAAAACATGCTAGCGTCCCTGCCAGCAGAAATGGAGGCAGTCGCATCCTCTAAAATGCTGTCACAGACTGGGTACCCTAATAGGTAAAAAAGTAGGTTTTCCAACCTAATAAAAGCCACAAAAGGTGCACCAATAATAGAAATTTTCTAGTACGAACATTCACAGGCTAATGAAACGGAGCTCTGTCGAAGGCCACAGAGTAGAACAAAATGAGAAGTTGGACAAATCTTGGCCTAGTCTCGGCAGACATGTAAATCTAAGAAAATCAAACTAGGTAAATCTACTAAGGGGAAAGTGAAGCTTGCATGAGTGGTTAGTTGTTGGTAGGTATAATTTGAATTAAGAAATGTGTAAAGCAACTACGTTGGACAGTGTGGGCTCTTTCTTTGCAAAATGAATACATGCGATTCTCTAGCACAGATATTAAAAATTAGGAAAAAGGAAAACAAAAGAGGTTTGTGATGTGTTCTATTGGTTTCGTTGGTTTACCTGAACTTAACTCTACTTACAAGTTAAAGCAGCACACAAGCACTAGCTTTTAAGTAGTCTTTAGTAGTGATGGGATGTGGGCCTGAGGCAAGGCACATTTAAGCGCATACACATACAAACATATCATAACGAATTCCAACTTACCTGCTAAACAACTACATTACAGAATATACAAAAAGAAGGAACATCAAGACACGAGCAATAAAAACTGATGTACTCACTAGCGTTGGCCAACAACAAGTAGCTTCTTTAGGAAAACCTGAAGTTGAAAGTTTTCTAGTTGATCACCCATATTCTTCTGAAAAATCAATATCCATGTCATGTCAGGATGATGATGATGTGTGTATGTAAATCAGTCATGGCTTATGCAGGCCACTGACACTTTATATGGTAGACACACAACCGGAGCACATTTTATATAAACTATCGTCATCATCATCTTTATGGTTTATAGGATGTGTACTTATCCGCACTTAGTAGAAACTAATAGCTAACCATGTTCATCTCAATTCTACACAGATGGAAAATGTAAAGCAGATTCTATTGCCTCAATCACTTGCTACAATAGTTCCTTATTAATCTTAATGGATGGAATATTGATGTGTAGATTCACCTAATATTTAATTATTCCATGAATTCGTGACTTGATTAATATTTTATGGATCAGAGTGTGACCCTTTCCTTTGTTACATTCATTAGTGAAACCACCAGCAGCTGAGATTCTATGGAATTCAATGCTTCTTCCCCCACCACCACCCGACTCTATTCAATTAGTGATACAGACTATGTGAGTGTAATACGTAATTCCTTTTAAAGCCTCAATTAGTGTCTTTCCATTGTCGGCTTCATTTATTTCTTGGTTTTCAAGTTTACGCACATTATTTCTATCTGTAGATACGAATTAAATACGATTTCGAACAGCAGAAAAATGCAATTTCACTTTGGCTGTTTTTTGCTACTACTGTAACAATAATAACTCTATACTCTATACCTGTACCGTAGAGATAGCATTACATTCACTGTCGACACTGCTAAAAGTACAGATTTAAATTAGCTTTTTACGAATTCGCTATTGACATCATTGTGTCTACAGAAGGGTTTTTCAGATGAAAAGTATTTTGTTTGATGGCATATATTTAGCGATTTGTAGGAACATGATAAAACTAACGGCAAGCCGTAACAGAAAGCTCGCCCTAGTGGAGGCTACCCTGTACACAGCTTTACGGAAAAACATTACCGGAAGTAGCATTATTTTAAAAAAACATTTGGTAGAAGCGGTTTCTAATATTTTATACTAGTAAAATTAGAAATTTAATGGAAGCAATATAAATTTTAAGTTGTCCGAATAGTAGAAGCAGTTTTTTTCTATTTATATTACCAGAAATTATGAATGCATAAGAGCGGTAAGATTTCAATAATAACCAGCTTCATCTAAAT
>JAAAYG020042591.1:0-12736 GCA_009936455.2 Tomocerus minor
TTAAGTCGTATATATTATTATATATAGCCTTTATACATGTCAACAATATAAACGTTAACGTTTGTGAAAAACAAAAATGGTCCAGTCCGTGCTAGAGTTCACTTTCACTTCTTAGGCAATGATATTTTAACGACAGCATCGTATTCGTTCTTTTTCATTCTCTACGCGACCCTCATCGATTCAATTTACATTGAGAGCTAAGAAAAATACAGGGCAAAGGCCTCCATGGTGTTTCCATTAATCCGTAGGTAGCGTTTATGTCCCAGAGACAATCTTTGAAATTCGAATACTTAAATATTGCACCGAAAGTAAATGACACCATTTCTTACCGTATGTAAAAACTTCTAAAAGTTTGGAAAAGTGATACGACAACTGTGACCAACTTTTTCTCAAAGCATATTAAAGCTCACGTAAAGATCGTCGCTGAGTATTAAGGCACTGTTCGATTGTACTTATGAATGAACAATTTTTCAGCACTTGAGATGAGATGAGGATGAGACCACAGTACCACAGTATGCAGTAGTGAGAAAAATAACTTTTTATTCTAAGGATTGGATGCGGGCTGATGTACATATAATACAAGTGAAAAGCATGCATGGTGGCTGGGTTTCATACCAGTTGTGATAATTATAATAATGAGTATCCCATAACGCAAGAGCTCTTTTTAAACTTGAAATCATTACCTCTACCATATGACGCGTTACTACGGTACTCTAGTAAATAAGCTAAAAGTAAACTTTCTAGCTTGCCAATAAAAGAACTGGTTGCTAAAAACTTGTTACAAAAAAATATATGTAAATGGTATAAAAAGCTTAAATATTTATACATTATAATTAGCGTACATGTCGTCGTATTAGTCTCCGTTTAGGTATTAAAACGCCTTCCAATCTATTATAAATTATAATGTAACAAAATTATGGATTAATAATACATAATATCATAGTGACCATACAGCACAGTGATTAGTAGGTTATATCATCAATTCATCAGTAATAAATGAATTTGTTTTAGTTAACTTGTTGCGTAATTTTGTGTCGAATATAATATGCGTCTAGGGAAATAATAGTGAAAGTAGGTATACTGCCAAAACGGAGTTCCATACAAAGAACTATAAGGATTATTATTTTATAGTATATGGTAGCCCCCCGGCCTGGCCAAAGCATAACATAGAAGAGATTACTACGGTATATGTGATGCATATTGTGCAATGTGCAACTGTTGTGGATGTTCTAAGAGGAGAGGTGAGGGCACTGCGTGTATTCTGTGTATCTCATATAATATATTATTTGTCTCCAGCATAGAAAGTGGATCTCTGTGTCCGTACGCCGTACGCATCCGTTCGGGTACTTCTCGCCGAGAGAAATCTTTCCTCCTGCAGTGTCGGACTCTTGCACAGCCATCACTCATTTGTTGCGCGATTTTGCGGGCTCTTCACTCGGAAGATGTAATATGGATCAGGCTTCCCTTGTGCAGCTCCCGCTTCATTTGCCCGGATAACCGAATTTTACAGAATGATGGTCGGAGAAATTGACTCTCCAAATTTCATAGAAAATCACAGATAATAGTTATATAAAAACAGTAACATGATGGGAATCACTACGTGAAAACCCAACAGTGTATATAAACTCCAAAAAATAAGTTAAATTAATTAAACTGATAATCATTTGTCAATAATGACATCTGTTTTGTCCTGTTCTAGAGGTATGATATCAGTGTTTGCAGAAGTAATAATCGGATTTCGATAGCTACAAACATTGATTTAAAATAATTCTCTAAAATTTATTTCAAAATGAATTTATATATTTTTTAAATCTGACAGCTTGGGATTCATATTCAGTATTTATCAGTAACTGAAATGATTATATATTAAATCATGAATGATCCGTAAGTCTCAAAATCCATTTTGAATGCAGGCATTATTTATGCAGCTTGTAGTTTCTTATTCATGGTCATTTTTGATGAGATGAGGTGTCAAGGAAGTCTTGTTCTTATGTTACAATTAGTAACTATACTGGCAAGTGAACAAAAAGAGTAGCACAGTATCAACATTTTCTTTATAAGTCCTGAAAATTCTACAGTAATCAATTACAAATGCTCCAACATGATAGAAATTATGAGTTCAATAGTCAACTGAAATAAATATCTACAAGAACATTAGCCAACATAATATTCAGAAAACATTTTTAACTTGTGTTAAAATTTTTTTGTGATGACAAATTGACGGTGTATCATATGAAACGATTGATAATTTTAAGTAACTAGCGTGCAATGGTAAATGCAACACAAAAACAATATCAACTCACGATGTATGTACAATGTGTTCATTTATTTCCATAAGAACGTGGATTTGGTACTAGCAGCAATTTTTGAAACCAGTATCTTCAAAGATGTACTTCTACATTTGGTCTGACCGGAGTATATTATAACGATTTAACTTAATTCTATTTGGACGGCTATTAAATATTGCCTCAGGCTAAGAATGAGTTCTTTTTAAGGTTAGTACGGTCTCTAAATTTATTGGAAAAATTCATACGCATTTCTTGAGGCTAAGTGCTAGTAGTACTTAATGATCGATGTTTACACAATGGTTTTATTTCAGATATATAAAAGTTTATAAATAAACGTCGAAATGGGAATATTAATTCTTAAAAGAAGAAGAAGAACGTCCATAATTTACGGCTTCACATCATATCCGACCAATAATATTAACTTACTTAACTTTATTCATTATTGAAGGCCGGGAATATACACTTGTATGGTTAATTTATCATAAAATACCAACAAGTTCTAGTTGTGTGTTGTATAGTATTGCTATAAATTGATATAGCAAAGTGAATGTATCAGATCTGCACGACAGCATCAACTCAATGTTTAATTTGTCGCTGCTAATGTGATGTAGCACGAAGTATTCACGCACAGTAGATATTATACAAATATATTTCACACCCTCGTCAACTAAAATACCTAAAGGCAATTATTTTTGACATAGAATAATTATCAATTTTGAAATCAACAACTGAAGTTGAATGATTAACATTGGTTCCTGACAGGGGAAATGTACAAAAATATCTATTCGAGATACGTTTAATTTAGTAATACGAATTTTTGTTGCTTTTATATATTTCGATGACATACTTACAAATTTTGAATCATAACTAATAGGTTTAAAAGGTTTTTATACAAAAGGTGCAGAGATACCCGGTCTCTAAGTTTTAACATAGCCTACAATACTACAGACAGTATTACTTAGAAATCCGTACACAAAGTTCTTACATTTTAATCTTTCGGTTTATTTCTGAGCGTGCTACCTTGACCAGTGAAAGCCTTAAATCCTTTATCGGAATTTTTGCCGCCATTCTGACTATTCGGTGGACGACTGTTTCTCAGAAATACGATGGTTCCAACGACAAAGTCGAAATCGGGCACACCGCGGCGGTAGCCAATTAGGCCATTTTCAATAGTGGGAGAGCAGCCAACAGTTTTACCATCCAATCTAAAATTAAATTAATACAATTTTGTAATGAATTTCATTAAATCATTATTCTATTATAATTATTTACCAAGCCGAAGTAAATTACATCAATATTATACTAAATACAACGTTATCGCAAATTACACATTTTTTTGCAATTGCATATAGAAAAACGGTATAATCAATGTGCTTTCTTTCTGTCTCTTTTTATAGTAACTTTGAAAAATAATTGTTTCGACCAATATATAACAAAATAATAAATAAAGTAAATAAATAATAGCTGACTTACCGATTTCCACTACCAGCAAATGGTACGAAGTACTGCGTGTCCATGGGCGAGTCTATCTCAGTTGAGCTTTCCTCTTCAGGGGGTGTCGGAGGACTTGGGTCTACGTAGTCGATGGGCGGTGCAAAGTCAACCTTAAGAAAAAAAGTTACAATTAGTACTGTATCCTTTTTACAAACAAAATAATTTTGATTATTAATACAAAGTTTTAATTCCACTTACGTCCATATCGCACTCAATTATGCTGACGGCCGGACCAGGTTTAGTTTCCAAAACTCTCAATTCGTACAATTTGTCATTGTAGCGAATAGCAATAACGTCTCCAGTGGTGAGACATGCGAAACTTCTTAATGCATTTTCGAGCATTGCCTTAGGGTTAGTGATATCCAGGAACTCCACAGATTGAGGCTCAAATTTTGAGAAACTGGCAACTGGCAGAGTAGCGCTGTCGATTCGGATTACTGTGGCTTCTTCACATAGTAAATTTCTCATCATCTATTTCAAAATTGAAAACGAGTAGATTAATTAAAGGTTATTGTCAATTCATTAAATAGTGTAGTACTATCAACTTCAGTTTGTGTCACTGCACTAAATACATTTTACAGGCTGCAAAAAATGAGGTCATGTCTTAATTTCAGACAGTCCCAAAATATGCATAATAAGAAATGATTAAAATATTACCCAGTATGGGATATAACATTTGCCCTCATCAGCGACGAATTCCAATACACCACAGTGGGTAGATCGTTCATTCCGTAAATTAGTTAATTTAAACAGCATCGGGTAGACAACATTGAGCCTTGTTAGATGTTCCAGAGCAGATGGAGGCAAAATGACTTTAAAAATTACGTTGTTTAGTATATTATTCTATGCTAATTGACAAAAGTAGCACACTTTGTTTTCGTTATAAACATTCTTTGTGTTCCCTAATATGTAAACTACCAGCAAAAGATAATTTTGAATTTATGAAAGTAATTTTACTACAATGTATCTAGATTAGAATACAGATTCCAAACTATGACTAATTTTCGATAGACTGGGACTTTTTGCTAAAAACATTTCCAAAATAAGTTTACATTAATGTGATACTGGAGCAGAAAATATTGTTTGTAATGTTTCTCGAAAGAAATTTTCATTCGGAATGCTCTGATGCTGACCTAATCGAAACAGCTGCTTCATCGGCAAAAATATTTAGTAAAGAATGAAGGAAAAAACTGTGAGAAAATAAATTCCAATGCATATAAATAAAAGAGCAAATTAAATCTTACTTTTTCCTCCGTTCTCGACGTCTTGGCGTTCATTTCCTGGAAGCATAGAAACTGAGTAGCAGCGATAGGACATACTAAATGGTCGACTAGCAACCCCATTGAATATACCGAATCCAAACTGTAACATAAATGTATAAAACGAATTAATAAATTAATAAATTGTAACTAGTATGGCAAAGGCAGTATGATAGTCCATGTTGTCCAATATTTGGTAGTCATTGATGACAATTCAACATTAAAGCGATTATAATAGGGCAATAATTGAACACTTACCATTTTGTCAGTGAGGGTAAGGGATGGATGACGAGAAGTGAAAGTGTAAATTGCTAGGCAATAATTTAGAATCGAAAATTGAATTTTTCGGATTTCGAGATCAAAACTAAAATACCAAACCACAAGAAATGACAACACAACACAAGCAAAGGCAGAATGCTGCTGCAGACTGACTGTCTTTTACTTCACAATCACACGTAAGAGGATCAGGTGGCTTGCTAACTTGTATTTTATATTACGCTAATTTACTAGGTGATATCACTGGGTATTAGTAATTTGCATGTAGTAATCAATCAGCCACGTATTCGTTGATTATTATTCTGTAATTACTAAAATTTGGAAGAGAAAAGTTATCACCAAATCCTTCTATGCATGAATTGCAATAACTTCAATTCTGCCGGCGAGACTTTCCTTGTGAAATAGTATCTGTGATCTCTATGAGCCCCAAAATTAAACAGAATCCTTACGCTACTGGATGTAGCCAATGACTTTAGTGCTTACCTTACCCTTACCCTACGAAATACAACCGAATTTTATTTTATAGATATGCTATAATTATGGAAAAATTATGTTATTATAACTAGTGGTGATGTAGTGATCAAGGGAATTTGGACTCCTAAATGCTGTTAAGTAAGATCAGCTTATTTCGGGTTGCTCCATTCCAGCTCTAGCTAAACTATAGACTGCTATGTCTAGATACTTTGTGTTTTTGATATCCCAAATTACGTATAATATTGGTAGACCGAAATCTGAGTGAATGTAATTACAAAATTGATAGGGCCCAAAATTTCAGTAGAGGACCCAGGTATGACATAGTTATTACTACGTTGCTGTTCAAAACGACTTTGCAGTCGGCCTTATCAGTGCGGAGGCTATTGGACTTTGTATGTAATATTTTTTGAATCTTGAGGGCTTATTTCTGAAAGGTTAATTTCAAACATGTTTCGCTAGCATCACATTCAAAATCAACATGAAGGCATGAACCGAATTATAATTAGTTAATTACTATCACACATCGCAGTACATCACCTGCTCGCGCTTAAATACCAGTAATAAATTGTGCAAAATTAAAATGAAGGATGACATGGTTGTATAGTAGGTCGTAAGTGCAGTCTGAAAAGTGCGCACGCCATGGAAGTGGTTAGTGTGGTTGCTGTTGGTTTTTGTTGGAGGTTGGAGATTGAAGAGCAGATACAGTTTTGTTCAATCCATCCAGTTTTGGATAACCTGACTCGTGTGAACACAATATTCAAACAGACGAGGTTGACAACAAATAATTATTATTGCACATCAGTCACATCACATCCACATTCTGTTACAAACTTCTAGTCTGTGAATCTCTGGCTAAAGGTAATAGCTATAAAAATTCAATCTCTGCAAATAACGAATTAAACTTGGTTTCTAGAAATTCTAGATAACAATAATGCTTTGTCTATTGTAATAATAACATTTTAACTAGGCAAAATAAAAACATGGCGTGGTTTTTCGAGCCTTGCTTGCCTATTGAATGGCCGGATGACTATATTCCTCCCATAAAAATTTTTCCGCCAGAACCCACCAAGCTTGGGTGGGACACCGATTTTCCCTTCTTTGATTATCCATATTATCATATATGGTTTCCATATGGGGCATTGGGTTCAACAGAGGCAGACGATCCTGCAGACATGGATAACCCTGCTCTTTACGTATACGATATTGATTTATTTCAAAAAAAAGATTGGCACTATCTTGGACCATCAGAAATGGTGAGGGTTTATAGTAATTCTATAATAATGCTTGGTAGTCTACAGCTGGTATATAGTAATTTAGGACAGGTTAGTAACCAAGCATTAAAAAAATTTATTTGTCTTTAGAATTACGATTACTTTGAGAAGTTTGTTCGTTTCCGGCGACCATTTGAGGAGATACATAAGTATCTGCTGATCATAATAGATCAAATGATACAAAATGAAGGTGAATTGGAAGAGAAGACCAAATGGGTTTCTTCTTTGGTGCTCCAGACTTCAGTGGCCATCCGGCATCGTCATATGGGAGTGAGATTAATGGAAGACATATTTTTCCGGAAATACCCCCCTTCTCCGACCATGTACTTCCATCTTACTCTGACTAGAATTCGAGATGGGAACTACCAGCTGGCCATGGATTATATGAAGGTGTGCAGACTCATACATCCGGGTTATGGACGTAACGTCGCCTTGGAAAAATATCTAAAAGTGAAAATTAAAGAGCGACAGTGGGGGAAGAAACGATTTGCCATATTCCATTGCTTGACTATTGCCGTCATGTTTTTTCTCGGGGGAAGAACCGCATGGATGTAAGTGAACCCCAATTCCTTGTTCATCCTATCGTTCCATTCATATTACGTTTTGAGTGGAAAAATTAAAAGATTAAGAAAATGCCGAAATCCCCGTTCACATCAGACCACTCCTTTGAGTCCCCTGAAAAAGAGAGTAAAAGAGAATAAAATTAAATGCCCCATACTTTTCCTGGAGACTTTAAAGCATTATTTTCTATTTTGAACTCCTAAATGTAAAATATGACCTATATTTGGTTAGGTGTGCCTATTCAAAACAAATTATAAGACCAACGCTTTCGAGTTAGATGGAATTTATAGCTGTTAAAAACATTTTCAGTAAATGAATAGAATAAATATATTATATATATACTGTTAAATTTTAGAATGAGCGTGACTGATAAAAACATGGTAAATTAGAGAATGTGTAGGGAAGTAGTGGAGATGTAATTCTTTAGTTGTGTCGGAGGGATCCAAGTAAGTGGGTTTGGGGTTTTCATGGTAATTGTAAAATTACTAATAAATAACAGTGTAGAGACAAAACAGGTTTAGTAAGTTTGCATTCACGAGTTTTCATTAGTGAATGCTATATTTGTTTTGAATAATTTTATAACGGAGGTTCGGATCAACATTATGATGATAATGAGTAGTATATCATAGTTAGTTAAAAAATTTGGAAAATGTGTTGGAGAAGTTCACTGCCTTAAGCCTGGGTACAAGAATACTGTTGTATACGATTAGTATATTAAACCTTAACGAGTAGCACTGTAATATAATAGTACAAATAGTAATAATTAGAATGCAGTCATTATGATATGGGCATGTATGTGTGCACTGTAATCTTTAAAGAAAAATGTGCGATAATATAAAGCTCATATATGCTTCGCTCGACCAACCTTCAGTCAAAACACCTTGTCAAACTAATAATTCATTATGCAAAATGTGTAGCAAAGAGGAGAGCTGGCTACTATTCACATATTTACTAATAATAATGTATGACTATAATATTGCAGGCACTGGAGTCGTCGTTGGTGAATACACTGTAACACACTACAGAAGCAATACAAAGCATTCAGTTGGTTTTACTATTATGTTATACCTGTTCATTAATACTAATGTGCCATTACTCATTCTAATCTGTTCAATGTTCAGTGATTAACCATTTAGCTAAGCTTTAAACGTTCTTGTATTAACAAGTAATCCTGTATAAACAAATGCACATAATAAATTACAAATAAGCCATTATTTCTGGGTAGGAGAAACTGAAGCCACTCACACAACATACTCATTGAAATTTTAATAATAAGGTTACAGTTTAGTTTCCATAATATTAAGATCAGGGCAGAGGCAGGAGAAAACCGAGCTACTCACACACCATACTCGTTGATATTTAATGTTAAGGTAATAATTCCAGAACAATGAGCAGCAGTCTTATGTCTTTTTTACAATTTAGTTTCTTCAATGTTAAGATTCTATTTGTAGTTATATTTTGGTCATCCTATAGTAGGTATTGTAAATCTATTTGTATGCACTTAAGCACGACATTTCCTTGACTATATTGTCGTTAACGCGAAATTGTCTATTTGCATAAAATGTAATTGTCGGCTAAAAAAAGTTCCTTTGTTTCAAAGAAAGCTAGATATGTTGAGTATTGAAGAGAATAAGCATATTATTACAGCATGCAAATTGGTCATTTCATAGCCTGAGTTCGATCCATGAGAACGTCTTTCAGTTTATCAGAAGCTACGTTTTGATAATAGTCCGGAGTGACCGGTAAACCAATTAGAAGTAATTTCTGAAAACTTTGCCATGGTTAAACCTAATAAGTGTCCTAAGAAACACAATGCGTTTTTCTATTTTATGACAGCAAAGAAACGCTTACATGAAGCTCAAGGAATGTCTTTCCCAGGGGGCCTAAATGAAGTCGCCAATTTTGTATCGGACGAATGGAAAGTGAGTTGTGTCAATCAAGCATTTTAATTTTCATTCTGAAAATCTCAAACCATTACCTAATACATTTTATGTGAATCTTTAATTGATTGTAATTCGTCCATTTCTGTTACCTACATCCATTTTTCCTAATCTGAGCTTAACTCAGAAGGAGAATCAGTTCTTATCTCGAGAATTAAATCTACAAAATTTAATACGCGTTTGCAGAGTATGTCCATGGAAGAGAAGAAGAAATACGACCGCGACGGGAAAATGAAACCAAAAAATGATTATATTCCTCCAAGGTATTGCTATCTCACAAATTATTAATTTTTGATTTATTTTCATGCATCTCAATATTCGATAATATTCGATAGGAATTATTGCTATTCAAACCAGCGAAGCAGAAATCTTAAGAACGGAGCTAAAATAATTGATTTAACGGGAAATAATTGATAAAGTTTATGAAATGATATTTAGGGCGGAGAACGTACTGTGGGAAGGCAAGAGGAAGGAAGAATTAGAACACGCCTTTGCTATGGAAGTTATTAATTTGACTCAAAATGAAAAAATCGAAGACATGAAAATCATCCTAATAGAATTTAATGTTTGGTACTTTCACAAAAAGAGCATCTTCGTCCCATCGGAGATTGGCATGCTAGCTTTTTCTTTGAACGACGGAGTCATCGACAGCTACGGAACCCTAATCGATCCCCGTAGGAATTTTTATTATTTAATTAAAAACACTTATTAATGAAAAAACATAACTGAGTAAAATTATGTGGAACAGTAAGGTATTGATTTTGTGCATAGGTGAAGTGGAGGCAAAAATGTGGGATAACGTTTTAAAAGTTGTGGATGAGCTTAATTTGCCTCTTCCTCCCTTCGATTACTCACTGGATGCTACAAATTTACAGGGCTTGGTAAATTGCATCGACCGGTTTATAAATAAGGTGAGATTGATTCTAATACTTATTCTTAGAAAATCTTATGTTAAAGTACCTATTTAATAAATGAGAATATGTACTCATTTGGGGCTAACGTTTTTATAGTACAAAGACGATTTAAGTCCAGGACATTTATTCTGCCGTCGGCATAACATGCAAACTGTTAATGGTTGTCTGCAATGGTTGTGCAAGGAAGCCGGTATGGAAAATAAATAACAGAAATTTGGGCTTATCTTTGCCCATGCCACTTTGAAGCATAAATTATTATGTAGTCAAAATACTGTTCTATTTTGGGATTTTACAGGTACTAGTCTCAAATTCAGCGTGTACCCGTTTGATGACCTCGTAATCAAATTGGTAGAAATGCGTAAGAGAAAAAAAGAAGCCCCAATTCTATTTTCTTCAGATTCATCTCCCAGTCTTACTTCGATTCCAGATTCATTATTTATGACTCCGTCGGTGGAACCACCCGGAGCTGGGTTTGAAATAGTTTTTAGACCAATAGAAAGTCCAGGAATCTCTCCTATAGATATTCCCTATGTCATTGAGAAAAACCAAAAATCAACTGAGGAAACACTCGAAAATTCGCCTGAAGCTAAACAAGAAGTTGAAAAATCAAGAATTTCATCTTTAACGGAAGATTACACGAAAAGCTCATGTAGCGAGTTCGCAGAAGGCGAACTTTTCACGGCAGACGACCTACGACGTTGGGCAGTTTCTTCTGCGGACAGTGTATGGACATTAGCAACTTGTAAACAAAAGCTTAATATTACAGCCGAAAAAGTTGATTTAGATGAAAAATATTGGGATAAACGAAAGTGCTTTAATCGGAATTTGAGGGAGAATGATGATGAGAATGATGACCCTACAGCTAAAGTTATGGCTGTACTCGACAGTGTGGCGCTATTTCCAAAGTGGCAATTCTCTTGTTTCTATCATGAACAGGTAGCAATAATGTCTCTGACGATGGAGATTCTCGGCTTGACTTATTGAAGCACAATAAAAATGCACTGTGTTTAATTTTCATCGATAATTACGTTTTTAAATTTTGTCTAGAACGATGACGTATGTTACAAATGTGCGCTCTCCAAAGCTCATCATTACGCCTTCAATGCTCTCCGCTATCTTCTCCCAAAGTTTGGACGAACTCCACAATTAGGTGTTCACTATCCAACGGAAGATCTAGCCCAAGTTGAATGGGTTATGCATAAAATGACTTTGAAGAGCTGGGGATTGGTACAAAGCATTTATCCATGCCCTCTTTACTTGACTGAACGCAATTTCAAAAGCGAGAAAGATCCGAAAAGGGCTTTGAAAATATTTCGATCATTTTATGTAAGGACACTTTTTATTCATTAACAACACTATCAATACCTACTGCAGAATCGTTTTTTTCTTTACTAAAGGTGGCATCCCCTGTAATTATTTTTAATTATTTCAGAGATACCAAAAAAAAATGAAGAAGCTGTGCAACCCAAAAAGTTCAACATCTGAAAACCGCCATAGACCAACAGGGTATTAGGATGAATAATTGAAAGCAGACTCCAGCTTATCGTCAACGAAACTCTTGATTTTGATTTTTATTAGCGACTAGTTAATTGATGCATTAATGAATTTATTTTTTTTAAATGTTTAAACTTTTCGACTTTCCGCGTTACTGGTACCTACTTATGAATTTCTGCAGATAATGAAATGTTCCTAAGTGTAAGTTGTGTGTACAATGAGCTTTTAAGTTTGACTTTAGTGTAGCAAAAATCATAAGTTAGAATAGAAGAAAACCAATTTGGTAAAACACGTTTCATAAAGCTAGAATTTTGTTCAGTCAATTCTAGATTTTGGTGTAGTAGTACATTAGGTGCTGTACCAAAAGGATGGTGAAATGATATTATTTTAAAGATCGAGACAAGTTTTATGACCAAGTTAAGTATTTTAAAGATTAAGGCAATCGATTGTGTATTAGTTTAGAAATAGAATGAATTTAATACTGCTTCTTGTACAATATATGCGTACCTAGCCAATAAATAGTTATTGTTGTTTGAAGGATTTTTAAATGGTATGTCAAATAAAAATATTACATTCGACTACTTGTTGACACAATTTTTTTATTTTCTAAAGAAATTCCCTTTAGACTTTTAGACTCCAAGTATCCCCGGTACAAATGATGCCTACGTTACATGAAGTTATGACCAGGAAGCAGAGGTATGAAGGAGTCAGAGATCCGACATGTCGTATCTGTTTATTGGAACGATCATGATGCAAGAAAGCAGC
>JAAAYG020042602.1:0-12732 GCA_009936455.2 Tomocerus minor
TTATATTTTTGGAATCTCTGAGACTTGAAACGGATAAACCCGGAGTCTCAGCTTTCCATCTTTAATAGTAAAAAAAAGGTATTTACCTACCTATCCGCTCCCTGCTTATTAGTATTTAATACGTTATTTTCAATAGATATGGAAGCATTGTAAAAACGAATTTTAGTGAATTGATTATAAATTCACTTACAATAAAAAATTAATGCGCTTTTTGCATTGCATGAAATAGTTTCAACAGCTCAAGCTTGCTCATAAAATTTCGTACAAAGTTTACTGTATAGTTGTCCATTGTATAAACAGCATTTTTGGAAACTCTTGATTCTGATTTTCAACCGTGATCATGAAATGCCGCCGTTATTTTTCAGTTTTGCTACTCGTCAGTTTCTTGTGTTTAGATAATTATTACCAACTAATGTGCAGAGCTGGGGGAGGTGAGAGACAGTTCATTTCTCCCTCCCGGGTGAGAGGGAGAAATGAACTGTTAGAAATGTGAGGTGGGTGGGAGCAAAAGATTGTGGAATTGGGAGAAATTAAAAATAGGTTAAAATAGGACGCTATGATTACCTACCTTCTACTTATTTAATTACAATGGTAATACCTACTTAATTAACTATATTTTTGTTTAATTTTAAAGACCATAATAACCCGCGACTATCCATTTCAATCGATAACAAGCAGTACAGCACAATCTTCACATGAAACTCTTCGACATTTGTAAAAAATAGTAAGACACTGTCCAATCTGGTAATAAACACAAAATGACGTCACAGAGGCTCTAGATTAAATGTTTCGTTCAACGAAGTAAAACAAATAACAAGAAAGTAATTACAGAGCATGTCGTTTGTAGAGAACATTGCAATGTTATTATTGACACTTAAAGTACAGCATTATAAATATATAGTTATACCTACCCACATAAAGTTATCATGTAATGCTACATCTCCTGTAATTACTTTCTTGTATTGCATGTATCTTTTGCAGTTTAATTTTACAGATCCCTTTATAATTTTCAGTGTAGCTACTTATTTATAATGCTGGACGTTAGGTGCAAATATAATAACATCGCTCTCTAAAAACTGGACAGTATCGATGCTCTTTTAGAAAGTGTCTTACTACTTGCGCTATTGCATATTGTCCAAAGAATTCCTCGCAACAATAATATTTTGCATAAAAATCATCCCACTGAAAATCGTATTAAAATTTATCATAGTAATCAACGATCAAAAGACTATTTCAAATAAATTGGTAATAAAATATTTAGTTTGAATTCCCAGTCCATTTGTTCATGGAAGGATAGGGTTTAAGGGTTTATATATTTCAGTTTGATTGATTGATTCAGCTTTATTAACAGTGCCAAATAGGCCATCCAATTACATGAGAACTGAACTCAGTAGCAACGACTAAATGACCCCACCGCTTTTCATGCAGCAAAAGTAACTTCTACACACTAATACCACACACATATCAACTAATATATAAACAAACTTATTAATCATGCATTACTAATAACAAACAAACAAATCTCTTTTCGTTGCCAGATACCGTTTCAATTAGGATAGGAGGTTCAATGCCCGAGAGCGTTAGATAAGCTTTCGTTAAAGCACTCTCCACATTGAAACAAAGAGTTGTCTCAAAATGGGAATTTTGGAAAATGTGTTTGTGGAAAGTATATTTTTCGTCATATAGAGGCATTTCGCATGGGGACTCCATCATGCCTAAGAGACTTCAACTTTCTACAATATTATTCATTAGATGTCATCGGTGTTTTACCAGCAACTTTTGCAAAAAATTTCATTGTGTCCAAAAATAGCTAAATTTTACTTCCCAAATTTTTGTGCAGAACTGTCTACCAATACATGGATGATTAAAAAAGATAATTAAATAAAAACACTATTAGTCCATGTTTCCAAATCTTTTTTAAAAATTTGGGTGTTATCAAAACCTTGCCCAGAGTAGGTTAAGGCTTTAGGCTTAACCTATAACCGTACACTAGTACAGTTTGCATGTAAGGTTTTAATTCATGGATGATGCATTCATTTTTCAAGTTATCTGTTTTACAGTTTTGCAGTACCTAATAATATAATCATCTGAAAACGTGACATTGATTGATAATAAATAGTGATGTGCGTCAACTGTTTTCATTGGAAATATTTATTCCCTGTCAGTAAATTTAAAACTGTCATCACCTGTATCTGTATAAAATAAATCTCCTTCGCTATCTTTATTTCATTAATATTTTATTGCTCAAAAGCTCAACATATCGATTTACAGCTACATCCAATTACTTATAGTTGTTTCTTCGAAATTTTGTAGAAAAAAAAACCATGTCGAAAAATACATTGTACCAATTATTATTGTTAAGTTTTGTAGTTTTCGCAAATTCTGTGATAGTAGAAGAGTCTCTCTTAAAGAATTTCAAAACTAAAGAGAAAATAAACATCATGGTCGATTTTGTGTCTCCACAAAAAACTTTAAATACATTGAATCTGCATAACGTGGAAAACCGTGAGCAAAAAATTAAGAACGTTGTCGATTCCTTACAATCCTATACCAAGGGTTCCCAAACAAAATCCGTCAAATTCCTAGAAGAAAATTCCATTAAATATCAAAGTTTTTGGATTTCAAATCAGATTTATATCAAAGATGCCACAGAGTCCTTGGTTAAGACTCTTAGCGAAGATCCAGAAGTTGAGCATATTGCTGAAGAGTTAATAATAACTCTAGATCCCATGGAATTTTCGCCGTCGGACCAGTCCCAACCAAAGCAACCATCGCAATGGGGTGTATCAAAAATCGAAGCTCCTACTGTTTGGAACTCCAACAAAGGAGAAGGAATTATTGTGGGGGGTATAGACTCGGGAGTTAGACACACCCACGTGGCGTTGAGTAGTAATTTCCGATCTCTTAACGGATGGTACAATGCAATTGAGAATACACACACCCCCTTTGACGACAGTGGTCATGGGACTCATACAATGGGCACAATTGTGGGACAATTCGGCATCGGAGTAGCTCCAGGAGCTAAATGGATTGCCTGCAGAGCTTGCCGCGCTACATCCGAAGGTAGCTCATGTCCACATTCTGCTCTTCTGGAATGTGCCCAATGGATAACGTGTCCAAGTCGCAATAGCAATGAATGCCAAGCTCCTCATATTGTTTCGAATAGCTGGGGTGGGCGTCAAAATGACGATTGGTTCAATGATGCCTTAAATACCTGGATCAAAGCAGGAATCGTCCTTGTATTTTCTATTGGAAACGAAGGTAGAAATGGATGCTTCACAGCTGGCTCACCTGGAGATCAATTGGGTAACAATTTACTCAGTGTCGGCTCAACCACTTACAACGACAGTTTGTCCGTGTTTTCAAGCAGAGGCCCTACAAATGTCACGGGAGTTTTCAAACCATTCATTTCTGCTCCTGGTGAGGGGGTCTTTTCAGCAATCAATGTCGGCGACTACAGTTACGCCAGCAAACAGGGAACGAGTATGGCCGCTCCTCATGTCGCTGGAGCAGTTGCTCTTCTTTTGTCAGACAAACCACTACAAAGTTCTTCCTATGATAATTTATTAACTGCCATAGCCAAAGGTGCCGAAACTGAAAGTTTAATTTCACCGGGTACTAATTGTGACGGTAATTCCAGAAGTTACCCAAATAATGGATTTGGACACGGTCGGCTAAATGTGGTTAAGTCTCTGGAGCAATGGCGCATTTTAAAGTCCGCATCGTCAAATACCATTCCTTTCTTTGTACCTACACTTACTATCTGTATTATTAGCTTTTTATTACAATAAAAAATAAACCTTATTATTCCTTCAGACTATACTGAACTGATACAAAATAAACATTTGTAACACAGGAATTTCTAATAAACAAAAATAGAACGTTTGTCAAGTTATTATTTACAGCATTTTAATAAAAATTACTCAAACGTTCGTTCATAGTAATCTGTCCTCTGCATAAAACGTAATGTCCGCTGAAAGATGCTTGCAAGCATACTACGTAAATATTTTTACATTGGCATACGTCAATTATTTTATAAAGCGGAATGAAGATGAAAATCATGGACTTCGATAACAATATTTTATTCTGAGAATTTTGACAATGGATTATTCTGGATTTGAGTATTTTATTGTGTAGCAGGTTAATTTATATAGTGACAATTACGAACTTTGTCATTGTGAATCATCATTACAACTTTGAAACTAATAAATATTTGTTGAAACGTATGTACTCCGCATATATAAATGAAGATATCAAAACACACCACTATTTCACATTGTGTGTAAAACTTACACTGGGTACTTGTTTTTTCATCTTTCACGATAATATTTTATTTGCGGTAATTAATGCTGCTTTATTAACAATGTACCATCCAGAATTCAGAATTTTTATAGCAATAGACCAGTGCAGTAGATAGTGTAATTATAAAGTATTCCCTGACAAACATGCATTTATGGATATTTTGCCTTGTTCTTCGTATTCATAGTGTTGAAAAGCTTATAAATATTTTCCAGTTGCTTGATTTCGTAATTTCATAAAAACTGGTTTTGCCACGGTTACTTTGCGTATTACTAACCTAACCTAATCTTCTTATACGTACCTAGCCTATATAAAGAACAGATTTTATCACAAGATTGTCGATCTTACATCATACGTCCTTGGATTGAAATTTTACACACAGATTGGAATTGAATAAAGCATTCGCCATGCAAACGTTGGAGAGATGGCTTTAATGTTCCGTAGATTTATTCACATCCCATCACGTCAATCACAATTAATTGGTGAGAAAAATCCGAATAAAGCGAGCATTTTATTGTATGATTTAGAAAACTGATAAAAGTCCAAGTTGAATTCAGTTTGTAATTATTTACTTAAACCCAAAAAACGTATAATTAAGAACTTACGAATTCAAACTACTCAATATATGAACAAGGATATGACATGGAATTATTGAATGTATATAGTACATATAATTATTATTTTTAATGGGACTCATTTCGCCCTCGTGAGCCGCAACCTTTTTCCTATGGAAACTTAGTTCAGTGTACAGAGAGATACTTTCAATAGGTACTGTACATCTTGGATTTGAGGAAATGGTGAAATTTAAAATAACGAAATACAATCAAAACTACAAAAACATTTTGTAACAAATAGCAAAAATAACTTTGAAAACACAAGTGAAAACATTTTCATCCTCAGAATAATTAAAATTCGTTTTCTCTAATCGACTTTGTGTTAACGCTAGAAATCCTTAACGTAAAATAGCAAAAAAAGACATGATACAGTAATACAGACGCTTCAAAATGATTCGCAAATTAATGATTGTGGGGACTTCGATAGGGATCTTCGTGTCAGTTTGTTTTTACTTTTT
Organism: Tomocerus minor; assembly: GCA_009936455.2. NCBI lineage: Eukaryota > Metazoa > Arthropoda > Collembola > Entomobryomorpha > Tomoceridae > Tomocerus > Tomocerus minor. The sequence goes on from JAAAYG020042602.1 coordinate 5,372, forward strand.
GTTATACATGTATGTAAAATTTGGACCGATTGATCAAATCAATCAATAGTAATTGGCCACAATTGTATAAATGTGGATATATTACCTGTATATAAGAAATGTTAGCGAAAAGAAATGCATAGAAATACATTTTTTAATGTTCAAGACATCGTTAAGAGTATATTATATTATGGCTTTCGTATACTATTTCTTATATATTAGGATGTGTGTCTCCTCAAAGTTAATATCTTATATTGTTTATGAATTTTTACGTTTTCCTGAAAATTGTTGTGAGTTTAATACATCAGTTTAATTCGCAGCTTCAATCAATAATGAGTTATTCATTCGCCATATTCAAAGTAACCGACTCCTGACAAACAATAGTAATTGGCCACAATTGTACAAATGTAGATATATTACTTGTAGATAAGAAATGTTATAGGTACCGAGTAGAAATGCATAGAAATACATATTTTTTAATGTTCAAAGATATTTTCGTCTTCTTAATTTACATATATGAATTAGATATGCAGTTGCTTCAGACCTAAGCTGATTAGGTCTCATTTAAATAGCATTCCAATTATTTGGCTTTCTAAATATATGGATATATGCGCGATTTATGACGGTAGCATCGCTAATTACTTGACGTTAAATGATTTTTTTGGTTTTTATGTATCATTTGCTATATATCTTGGGCAATTTTTGACTGCTTAGACATTTTAAAAATACATTTAATAAATTATTTAAATTTCTCCATCCTCATATATATGTAGAATTAGAATTTAAAATGTTTCGATTCTTAAATTCTAATTCTAAAAATTCATACACTTATTTAGCATTGATAAAAAAGTTTTCATTACTTTGGTACCATTAGCAAATGATAACGTAATAACTGCCGTTACATCTGTGCTAATCAATAGTAATTAAGGAAATGCTACGAATAATTACCAACCATTCTGTGTACCTTTATAAGGTTTGGAAATTTCGAATTTTCATGGTCATTTACTTTTCGCTCAATTTTGAACAAATATTCCCGAAGAATAACATACGTTTCTGTTTGCAGCACAACGAACACAACAGCAACATTTTAAGTCATGAAGATCTCTTTTTTTGGAACTTTTATTTACTTCGCTACTTTCGCCTTGTCGGTACAGGCAAAACCATTGCCGGTAAATGTATTTTAAATTAAGTGTCACAATTATTACCAACTTTTCTTCGTAGTTTACAAATAAAAATATTTTTGAAGTTGTAGATTTAAAATAATATTTCTTAAATTGTATTAGTTAATTGTCATTTTCTTATTGATGTATTTTTAATTCCTTTCAGTGCACCGATACTATAAAGGGTTATTATCACGCTATTTATTATTACCTATACCCTGAAGAAATTGCCAATGATTACTTTAAAAAACCAGTCGCTGCAGAGATTCATAAAATAGAAGACACAGCTGAGAACGCTCTGGCCAATATTCAAAATAGTATTCCTTTCTTCGACAACAATCTCGAAAAAACCAAGTAACCTTTGCTCGTGTACCTGATTATCAGAATGAAAACTTGATAGAATCTTCTAGCAATCCATTTAAAGTAATCAACATCTTTGGATAGCGTTAAAGAAGTAATTGTGACTTAAAATTACTAAACACTTTGGCATTGTCAACTCAACAAATCCATATTTATAAGTAAGATTTGGTTTTGTTTCAATACAAAAAATTAATTTATATATTGCTGATTTTTCAGATTAAGTAAATTTTACAAATTATAAATACCGCTAAAAGTTTCATATTTTGTAGTTATTAATTCTTTTTCAAATGATATATCAAAATGCCCTAATAATTGCATTCCTATCTGTAATAAAATTAGTGTGTCACTATTTCATTCATTATCCGAAATGAAGTTTTTCATGTTTTTGTCGTTTGCTCACTTATAATTTATCAATGCTACTGATAATTTTTTGGGCTAGCAAATAAACATCTAGGTAAGTACAAAAAGGTACGTTATTCATGTATCATAAAATACACCAATGCAAAATTATACATACACATAACAGTTTAATCGCGAACTTTATTACCAACCAGACGATAGTACAGCAGTTTAAGTAGCATAAATAGAATGCTCAATAATTACCTAGATATACTGCAATGACAAAAAGCAAACCACTGCGCATTATTTGCTAATTCACCACAGCCTGTATTAAATGTAGTGCAAAATTATATATGACGTATCTTCAGTGTGAAGATCAAATTGTTTTTATTATTTTATTTGATCTAATCTAACCATTCGGTTGACAAACGTACCTTTCCTATATACAAAGCTTTTACTACAGTAATCCATTTGGCTTGAACGGAAATAATTGGATATTGAATATTATAGTGTTATTACTTATTACGTCTGTTCATGAGAATGCAAAGAGTATGCACCTTTTAAGTATGTATTATTACTTGCATCCTGTCCTGTTATGTTCATGCTTATTGCTTTGTCTGCAATTCGGCAGAATCGTTATGTCGTGTGTTTTTACTTTTAATCCCCACGCCAATGACGACTTTAATCTCGGTTTTTATTCATCAATCAAGGGACATGACATGACTCAGCTTATTTTACCTGCGTATTAGTATTTAATACGTTATTTTCATTATATATGGAAGCAGAATAAAAACTAATTTTAGTGAATTGATTACAAATTCACTTTGTAAAAAATAGTAAGACACTGCCCAATTGGGTAATAAACACAAAATGACGTCGCAGAGGCTCTAAATTAAATGTTTCATTCAATGAAGTAAAACAAATAACAAGAAAGTAACTACAGAACATGTCGTTTGTAGAGAGAGAATTATAAATATATAGTTATACCTACATAAGTTTTACATAATGTTACATATCCTGTAATTACCTTCTTGTATTGTAGTTTAACTTTACGGAGCCCTTTATAATTGTCAATGTAGTTACTTATTTATAATGCTGTACTTTAGGTGTAAATATAATAACAACGCTCTCTAAAAACTGGACAGCATCAATGCCCATTTTGACAGCCTCTTACTACTTGCACTATTGTCCAAGATATTCATCGCAGCAATAATATTTTGCATAAAAATCATCCCACTGAAAATCATATAAAAATTTATCATAGTAATCACCGATCAAAATTTTATTTGTCAATTGTCAAGTAGCTAATCAATTATTTGACAATTGACAAATAAATTGTCAGTAAAATATCTGAATTATAAATATTGAATGTACTGAAATTCTTATGCGTGCGTTACTATAAGTAGGTACACAATAGTGATTTAATACTTATATAGGTAATTTGTCCCATTTATCCCGTTTATCCCCAGTAAGTGGAAGGAATTAGTAAAATGTGGGAGAAGGCAAACACTGTTTCGTATATACCCAGTCCAATGTCCACACTAACAGCTAGATCAAATGAACTTTATGGTACGAGTCGTTAATTTCGTGGAAACTCTATTGTATCACATCATGACGGTGATACAATAATAATGACTCCAATGATGGAAGATACCTACAAAGAAAAGTTACCTGAAATGAACCTGGCTAACGCGAAACTGAAATGAATGTCAGCCTCATTCTTAGCCATGGGTATCATTAATTATCCACGGCCGATGATGTCCGATGTTATCGACGTCGGTGGAATGCATTGTTGGGCTCCTGCCACTTCCAAAAGTATTCTCGAGAATTCAAAACGGAAGTTTTTAACCATAAACATTTTTGCAAGAAAACTATACCTATTCAGTCTGTTTCTGTTTTGTAGTAATTGGATGATTTTTAGAGTTGTTCATGGAAGGATGGGTTTATATATTTCAGTTTAGGATAGGAAGTTCAATGTCCGAGAGCGTTAGATAAGCATTCGATGAAGTACTCTCCGAATTGAAACAAAGAGTTACCTTAAAATGTGAATTTTTGGAAATGTGTTTCGAGAGAGTATATCCTTCGTCATATAGAGACATATCGCATGAGCACTCAAAAACAAGAGACTTAATTACACTCTCTACATTATCATTCATTGGATGTCATCGGTGTTTTATTAGCAAATTTTGCCACGATTTTCATTGTGTGTAAAATAACTTTTTGCTTCCGAAAATTTGGAGGAGCACAGTCTACCAATACTTTGATGCTTAAAAAAGATGAATTCATAAAAATACATCTTTATACATATTTCCAAATCCTATTTTCAATAATTAGGGTGTTAACATATAAACCTTGACAGTTTGCTGGTAAGGTTTAAATTCATGGTTGATGCAGTCATTTCCCAAGTTATCTGTTTTACAGTTTTGCAATAATAATATAATCACCCGAAAACGTGACATTGATTGATAATAAATACTGATGAGCGGCAACTGTTTTCATTGGAAATGTTTATTACCTGTCCGTAAATGTAAAACTGATATCACATTTATCTGTATAAAATAAATAGCCTTCGCGATCTTCATTTCATTAATATCTTTTTGCTCAAAAGCTCAACATATCGGTTCACAGTTACATACAATTAATTCACAGTTGTTTCATCAAAACTTTGATTTTGTAACCATGTCGAAAATCACATTTTGCCAATTATTATTATTAAGTCTTGTAGTTTTCGTAAATTCTGTGATAGTAGAACAGTCTCTCTTAAAGAATTTCAAGGCTAAAGAGAAAATAAACATCATGATTGATTTTGTGTCTCCCCAAAAAACTTTAAATACATTGAATCTGCATAACGTGGAAAACCGTGAGCAACAAATTAAGAACGTTATCGATTCCTTGCAATCCTATTCCAAGGGTTCCCAAACAAAATCCGTCAAATTCCTAGAAGAAAATTCCATTAAATATCAAAGTTTTTGGATATCCAATCAGATTTATATCAAGGATGCCACAGAGTCCTTGGTTAAGACCCTTGGCGAAGATCCAGAAGTTGAGCATATTGCTGAAGAGTTAATAATTACTCTAGATCCTGTGGAGTTTTCGTCATCCAACCAGTCCCAACCAAAACAATCATCGCAATGGGGTGTAGCGAAAATCGGAGCTCCTACAGTTTGGAACTCCAACAGAAGAGGAGAAGGAGTTATTGTCGGAGGTATAGACTCGGGAGTTAGATACACCCACCAAGCGTTAAGAAGTAATTTCCGATCTTCCAACGGGTGGTACAATCCAATTGAAAATACATCCACACCCTTAGATGACAATGGTCACGGGACTCATACGATGGGCACAATTGTTGGACAATTCGGCATCGGAGTAGCTCCAGGAGCTACATGGATTGCCTGCAGAGCTTGTGAGAATGTAGACTCTAGTGCCGCTTGTCCCGAATTTGCTCTTCTGGGATGTGCACAATGGATAACGTGTCCAAGTCGCAATAGCAGTGATTGCCAAGCTCCTCATATTGTTTCGAATAGCTGGGGTGGCGGTCAAAATAGCGGGTGGTTCAACAATGCCATAAATGCCTGGATCAAAGCAGGAATCGTCCCAGTATTTTCTATTGGAAACGAAGGTGGTAAAGGATGCTCCTCAGCTGGCTCACCTGGAGATCAATTAGGTAACAATTTACTCAGTGTCGGATCAACCACTCAAGACGACAGCTTGTCCTTGTTTTCAAGCAGAGGCCCTACCCGTGTCTCGGGAGTATTCAAACCATTCATTTCTGCTCCTGGAGAAAGGATCTACTCGGCGACCCATGTCAGCGACACCAGCTATGGCAACCTCCAGGGAACAAGTATGGCCACTCCTCATGTCGCTGGAGCAGTTGCTCTTCTTTTGTCAGACAAACCACTACAAAATTCTTCATATGCTAATTTATTAACTGCCATAGCCAAAGGTGCTGACACTCAAAGTTTAATTTCACCTGCTACTAATTGTGATGGTAATTCCACAGGTTACCCAAATAATGGATTTGGACACGGTCGGCTAAATGTGGTTGCATCTCTGGAACAATGGCGCATTTTAAAGTCAGAATCGTCAAATACCATTCCTTTCTTTGTACCTATACTTACTATATGTATTATTAACTTTTTATTACATTAAAAAATAAACTTTCTGTCTTCAGACTAGACTATAAACTGATGCGAAATAAACATTTGTTACTTGGACTTCCTAATAATCAAAAATAGGATTTTTGTAAAATTATTTGCAACATATTAATACAAATTACTCAAATGTTCGTTCCATGTAATCTGGCTTCTGCATAAGATAACATAATATGCAAATATTTTTACATTGTCATACGTCAGTTATTTTAAAGTGAAGTTGATGATAAGCGGATTGGAAAATAAGGCGGAATGAAAATGAAAATCATAGTCTCCATCAGTTTACAATATTTTATTCTGCTAATTTTGTCAATGGATCATTCTGGATTTGAGTATTTTATTGTGTAGCAGTCTGATTTATATTTATGGCATTGGCAGTTAAAAGTCATGGCATTTTGAACATTCATTTACAACTTTGAATCTGATAAATAAATGTTGAAACGTATGTACTCCGAATAAATGAAGATATCAAAACACCTCTAATTCCGTTCCCACTGTTTTGATACTTACACTTATGTACTTGTTTATTTTAGCCTTTCACGATAATATATTACTTGCGGCAATTAGTGATTCTTTATTAACTATGCACCATCCAGAATCCAGACATTTTATGGACATTGACTAGTAGACTGTTTGTGTATGAAGTATATATTCACTGATAAACATACATTTATGGACAGTTTGCTTTGTTCTTCGTATTTGCATAAAAACTGATTTTCACACGGTTACTTTACGTATTCCTTATCTAACCTACCCTAATCTAATTATACGTACGTCATATAAAGAACAGATTTTATCACAAGATTATCGACCTTACATCGTACGTCCTTGGATTGAAACTGTGCATTACACACTGACTGGAATTGAAAAGCATTCTCCATGGAAACATTGCAGAGAAGGCTTTTCTATGGCGGCGATTCATTCACATCCCATTACCTCAATCCAATTAATGGGTGAGAAATTCGCGTGATTTAAGCAAGCTATTAATGTGTGATTTAGAAAACTGATAAAAGTCCAAGTTGAATTCAGTATGTATTTATTTACTCAAGTTCAAAAAATGTATAGTTCAGCACTTACCAATTCAGACTACTCAAATATGAACCAGGATATGACATGGAATTATTGAACGCAGTACATATAATTATTATTTTTAATGGGACTCATTTCGCCTCGTGAACCGCAACCTTTTTGCTTTGGTTTAGTTCTGTGTACAGAGACTTTCCTTCAATACTATCCGTCTTGGATTTGAGGAAACGGTGAAATTCAAAACAACGAAATACAATCAAAACTGCATTTTTTTTTGATAAACCAGTGAAAACATTTCCATCGTCAGTATAATTAAAATCAAGTTTCTCCGATCGATTGACACTAG